>PVKY010003358.1:0-21934 GCA_004027775.1 Bradypus variegatus | reverse complement strand
TTGCTGGGTGAGTCAGACAGGTATTTAGCAAACATTCTTGATATGCCTGCTGAGTGCCAGCCACTGTGGTGGGTGCTGGACCCTCAAAGACGGATCAACCACAGGTCCTTCACAGAGCTGCTCAGACCCCGCAGCCATTCAGCTGTGGTGGGTTTGCCCATAGTTACCTTTTTGAGGGAGCACAGGGAGGAGGCAAGGAGCAGGTTGGACCCACCTCAGCCAGAGCATGCGCTGCCCTTTGGGGCGGGCCCTGGGAGCTGCCTCTCCCTGCCCCTCTTCTCCCACCAGAGAAGAGTCTGGGGGAGCCCAGGCCTGCTGTCTGCCGCACGGGGCTCTGCTCCCACACCCCACCCATGCCTCCTTCCATCCGGGGCTCAGACTCCCTGTCCTAGCAGCCCCCCTCCCTCCTGTGCCCCCAGAACGGCAACCAGGAGAACCCCTCCTGCTGCGGCATCGACGGCATCCTGGAGGCCTACCACCGCAGCCTGCGCACCGTGCAGCTCTACGGCCCCACTAACTTTGCCCCCGTGGTCACCCACGTGGCCAGGTGCGTTCCCAGGGCCCCAGGCGGTTTCCACACTGGTTGCTTCCCGGAAGGCCCAAGGGAGTGTGTCTCATTCCCATGGACCCTGACCCTGAAAAGACCCTCCCTCCCACCCGAGGACCTGCCCCCCTAGAGTGTTCAGAGTTCTTGGGGGAGGGGCTGACCTGCCCAGAGGGGCCTCAGCCGTACCCGCCCTGCCCACAGGAACGCTGCGGCCGTGCAGGATGGCTCCCAGTACTCGGTGCTTCTCATCATCACAGACGGGGTCATCTCGGACATGGCGCAGACCAAGGAGGCCATTGTCAATGTGAGCAGGCTGAGGGGGGCTCAGGGGGCTTGGGGCACTCCTCCTCCCTCTCAGAGGAACCTGGCGGGCTGCCTTCCCGCTGCTTTGGGGTAATGCTGGGGTGGGCCTGGGGCACAGCTCCTCGCCTCTCTCTGCCCTCTCTGGCACTTGCTGTTCTCATCCACCTCCTGAATCCTCACCAGAGGGGCTGGTGGGACTTTCATGAGGAGGGGGCAGTGGGGTGTGGGTGCTGGGTCCCCAAGAGACCTGGCTGGTGAGCTCTGTACCCACCACTTAGTCACACTCTGTGGTCACCTCTGTCCAGAGGCCTGCGAGCTGGCACTGACCACGCCAGCCCCAGCCCTACTGGGTGGTCTCCCTAAAAAGGGGAGCCCCCATGATGATGGCCCAGAAGCCAAGGAGGGGATGGGGTGGCTGGTGGAAGTAGACCTGTGACCTATTTCCCCTCTGCCTCCCTCCCTCCCTGCCGACCCCCCTTTCCTCTCCTGGCCCCACCTCGGCTTCTCTTTCTTGCCCATCCTCCTTCCTGTCTTCTTTTGACCCATCCCCTCTATCCCTGCCCACGGATCTATTCTCTCTTTTAACTGGCCTCTCTGCTGGTGTCCAACCTTCCCCTACCTCCCATGCTGTCTCCCAGGCGGCCAAACTTCCCATGTCCATCATCATCATTGGTGTGGGCCAGGCAGAGTTTGACGGTGAGTCCAGCTGCTGCCCTCCCCGACTCTCCCCCACCCCAAATGTTCCCCCAGAGGCTTCAGACCCCCAGGAACAACTCTTGCCAAGAGTGAGAGCGCCGGCTGGGTGTGTGTGTGACTGGGTGAGTGTGCAGGGTGTGAGAGTGTGTTTGTTTGCATAGGGAGGGGTGTGTCAGGGCCTGCACCCCAAGCCCACATCCCAAGGCTGTGGGGAGGAGGCTCCAAGTCATTCCAACCCTGGGATCCTGGGAGAGGCAGGAGCACTGGGCTAGAAGTCAGAGGCTCCTCCTGTCTTCTGGCCTCAGTTCTTGTCTGAAATGTGGGCATGGGCCAGTGTTCTCTACCCTGGATTGGCTTGGGCTTGGAGGACAAGTCCACTGCTGTACCAGGCCCAGGGCGGCCCCTATTAACTCCCACCCCTTGCCACTCCTCCCCACACAGCCATGGTGGAACTGGATGGTGATGATGTGCGGATCTCCTCCCGGGGGAAGCTGGCCGAGCGGGACATTGTCCAGGTGAAGCCCAGGGCCTGCCTAACCCACGGGAAATGCAAGACCCCCTCTAGCTAGGCTGACCTCACACCACCTTTGGAGAGCTTCCCTTAGGGAAAGGCCTTGGAGGGAGGCCCTGGGGTCAGTCGTCAGGATATACTTCTCTCTGAGCCAGACCCCTCCCTACCATGACTGAGATTCACCCCTAGCATTGCTGGTGCCCCCACCGGAATGCTCTGCAGCTCTGCCCCAAATCCCACCAGCCCTCCCTGACCCTCCGGTCATATCTCCTGCAGAGCACATACAATCTGAGGGCATGCACTGTCTGTTGTGTTCTACCTGGCTGCCCTCCCATGCGGAGGCAAATCCCATGAAGGTGGAGGCCATGTCTTTAATGTTGCTGCAGCCCTCTCCAAGAATGGGCATTGCTTGGTTATTCAATCAGTGTCTTAACATCCCCATGCAGGATGCAGATGTGATGAGCAGACAGATCTTTGTCCTCGGGGAACAGAACACACCCTCAGCAAGCACACCCTTCAGTTTTAATCTGATGTGGACTGGGTCCCTAGTGCCTAGGAGTTGCAGAATAAAACACTGACATTCTCCATTTTTAAAAAAAGGGTGCGGGGAGGGGACAGCATTCCAGGTGTGGAGACTAAATATAGGGGGCTGGAGAACAAGCAGGGCCAGAGGGCCTGAGGAGATGGGGAGGGCACAGTGTCTCAGAAGTCAGGGGATTCATTCAACGGCATTTCCTGAGCACTTACTAACTGCCGGCCCCTGTGCTTCATGCCAAGACTTCAGAGGTTAAACCATCTGGTTCAGTGGTGCATACTG
This sequence comes from Bradypus variegatus, assembly GCA_004027775.1. Taxonomy (NCBI): domain Eukaryota; kingdom Metazoa; phylum Chordata; class Mammalia; order Pilosa; family Bradypodidae; genus Bradypus; species Bradypus variegatus. Next base: position 19,060 of record PVKY010003358.1, on the reverse strand, counting down.
GCAGGAGTAGGTGCTCAGTAAATACCTGCTGTGGGAATGAATGGTGACTGTGACACAGTCCTTGTCCTCAGGGAATTCATAATTGGGGAGTGGGTAGTAGCAGTTGAGTAAAGCCGGCAGAGGCTGGGGAGGGGTGGGGGCGTGAGCCTAGTGGGAGACCAGGCTTAACCCTGCCTTACTGCCCATAGTTCGTGCCCTTCCGGGACTACGTGGATCGCACGGGCAACCACGTGCTGAGCATGGCCCGCCTGGCGCGCGACGTGCTGGCCGAGATTCCCGACCAGCTGGTGTCCTACATGAAGGCTCAGGGAATCCGCCCACGCCCCCCACCTGGGCCCCCGGCGGGCTCATCCCCGCAGTCCCCGGCCCGCACACCCCCTGCTTCGCCCCTGCACACGCACATCTGAGCCTGGCCCAAGGCAAGCGGCTGGATGGTGGGCAGGGTCCCCAGACTCCCCTACCACAGGCTGAGTGTGCCCCGCCCAGCCTCTGGGCCATCTGCGTGCTCCGGAGGACGGCAGGGAAGGCGCCTCTGGAGACTCCTCCCCAATTTCCTGGGCCCACTTCCTGCCCAGCCCCAGCCCCTGCCGAGTCCTCCCCAATTTCCTGGGTTCACTTCCGGCCCAGACCCAGGAAATTGGGGTGGAGGATACAGGCGGCAGAGGTGTAACCGGGCCCTCTGCGTCCCTCTTTTTCTCGTGTTCCCCTGACACTTGGTTCTAGCCCTGCCAGGAAGGTGTTAACAAGTGGGAGGGTGGGAGTCGGCCCATCTTGGGTAACCCCACCTGCTCACCTAGAGCCCCTCACCCCTGGCTAGGTCCCCGTCCTCCAGTTCCCCCTTCTTCCCATCCTTTATGTTGTGTCTAATCCTATCCTTGGCTTCCACCCCACTCTCTATCCTGTGTCCTATTTCCAGTGAGCCCCATGAACTAATGGATTTGCAGGAATGCCTCCCAGGAACGCTTGCATGCAATGGGAGACTTACACAGTAGTGAGGGGGAGGGTGGGATCCTAGAATAGTAGGGCATGTGATTGGCTAGAGGCATTTCACGCACCAAGTCCTCTCTGGTGCCTTTAAAGCCCAATGTGACACTGATTCTGGACAAATGGATCCACACAGGCCTCCCCCTGGTAGGGGCTACAGGCTCCTCCACAGTGGATTCCAGCTCCAGGAATCCCTTCCTCCCTCCAGAGGCTGCCCAGGGCCCCAGGTGCCTGCCCCACTGCTGCCCACCTGGAGGCCTGGGCAAGGAGCCACCCAGCCCCAGTATTCTCATACTGCCTCCTGCTCTCTGAGCAGCCTCCATCCCACAGGGACAGGAGAAGGGAGTCTTGGGTTCAAAACTTGCCTCCAACTCCTGCCTGCTGTGGAAACCCACACAAGGCCCTGCCACCTTCTGGGCCTCAGTTTTCACATCTGTACTACGAGAGGGTTGACCAGATGGTCCCGGGTTTTCCTCCAGCTCTGACAATCTTGAGGGTCCCTCATTCCATGCCCAGCTCCCCCATTCCACTCCTCACCTGTGTGACCATTTACCCCAGGCCGTCTTGGCCCTAGGGTCACCCTGTCCAGTCCTTCAGTCTTGGGCTCTGATGTCTGAGCCCAAGGCCCTGCCTCTGCTGTGGGAAAGGTAGGAACAGGTATTCTCACTCCTGGGCCCACCCAGCTGCCCAGCTTTTACCCACGTGAGAAGCAGGATGTGCATGCCAGTCCCTTCTCGCATGGGGCTCCTCAGCCCACTGAAACCTGAACTTCCTGTGCCTGGGCAGAGACCAGGCGCCCCTCGAATGACACCCAACACTGCCGCTCTTCCAGTCCCGCATGATGGTGGTGTTTCTATGCTGTCTGGTCCTGTGCCCGTCTCTGAGACAGTCTCTGTGTGGAATTTGCCTTAAACTGAAGTAAATTTGGTTCTTTTACTAAAGTTCCTTGTTTTCCTTCCTCCTGTGAGAAGCAGCACAACCACTGCTGTTCAGTGGAGTCCAGGTTCCCCTTCCTCTCGTCCTTCCGTTCTGTTGTTCAGAAAGGATTTACTGAGCAGCTATTATGTGCCAGGCTCTCAGCCTGCCTCCACATGGAGCTTACAACACACACATGTGTAAAACAGAGAAACACAGTAAGCACATAAGCTAATTAGTAAGTAACATACTTTCAGGTGTTGAGAAGAGTTACACATTAAAATAAGAGAGAATAAGAGAAAACAAGAGGAGAGAGTGATGAGGTGATATTTTAGAAGAGGTGGTCCAGGAGGGCTGCTTGGAGGAGGTGATGTTTCCGAGGCTCCTTGAGGCAATGTGAGAGTGAGCCGTCCTGATGTCTTGGGAGGAACCCTTCCAAGTAGAGGGGACAGCATATGCAAAGGCCCCGAGGTGGGAGTGTGCTTGATGTGTTTGAAGGACAGCAAGGTGGCCAGTGTAGTGGGAGCCCAGTGAAGGAGGGGAGAGTGCAGGAGGTTGGATCACAAAGGTGAAGAGGTCAGAATGCCAAGGGCCTTGTAGGCTGTTGTCGGGCCTTTGGTGTTTACTCCTAAATAGGGAGCCATTGAAGAGGTGAGAGGGGGAAGAAGTAACATGATCTGATTATTCTCTGAAGCCAGTAGATCACTTTATTTCATTCAATCTCTCCTTCAGTCATCTGTCAACAAGTATTCACCGAACATTATCACCAGGCCCCTCCTCAGGGGTTGGAGATACTGATTCATACACTGTTGTGCCCTTGGGGTGCTACCCCTGCCCAGGAGCAATGAGCAAGGAAATCCTACAAATCTGGGGTACCGATGCAAAGCCATGGCAGGGGCCAGGGTCTGTGAGCACTCAAAGGGAGCTCCTGGCCCAGCCTGAACGACTTACAGGCCGTGTGCCCATAATGAGCTCCTACTCCTCAGGGCAGTGCATCACCCCTGCCTTGCAGGATTGTCCTGCTGCCAAGCAGAGTGATGTGTAGGTATGTGTACATGACCCATGTGACATGTGCACAGGACCGGGTGCCCTTGATTTACACAGTAATCACCATTTGCCTCCTTGTCTGTCTTCACATATAAATCCCATGGCCATCAGGGACCAGGATCACAGGGAAAAGGGGCTTCTCCAAGTGTGTTTGCTCTCAGATTAGCCCACAGGCAGCTATTCTCAACCAGTGCATCAGAAGGAGTCTGGTACTAATTATACCACATTTGGGGAACTGTTTATGTCCTATGATTTTATAGTAAATTGGAGCTGACTCACGGCTCTCCCTATAATTAGATGCCCCTTTGACTTGCATTCCGATACGCTTTCTGAGTGGGAAAAGGGTGGGGTCACAATTTAGAAGGAGAGAAGTTCCCATAACCAGCAAGCCATTCTACCTCACTTTGAGCACCCGTGGGAAAGTGTCAGGAGGAGAAGCCTGTCCAGCAGGGGAAACAAGGCTTAGAGTAGCTGCCCAGAGTGCCAAGACCATCCTTGCTGTGTGTTCCGGTTTGCTAATGCTGCTGTTCTGCAAGACACCAGAAATGGATTGGCTTTTATAAAGGGGGGGTGGGGGGTGTATTTGGTTACAAAGTTACAGTCTTAAGGCCATAAAATGTCCAAGGTAAGGCATCAACAATAGGGTACCTTCACTGGAGAAAGGCCATTGGCATCCGGAAAACCTGTCTTAGCTGGGAACGCATGTGGCTGGCGTCTGCTTGCTCCCAGGTTGCGTTTCAAAATGGCTTTCTTCAAAATGTCAGCATCAGCTTTCAACAGCCATCTGCAAAATGTCTCTTTTGGCTGCAACAGCACTGAGCACCTTCTGTCTGAGCTCTTATAGGGCCCCAATAAACTAATCAAGACCTACACTGAATGGGTGGGGCCACAATTCCATGGAAATAATCTAATCAAAGGTATTAACTACAGTTGGGTGGGTCACATCTCCATGGAAACAACCTAATCCAAAGATTCCAACCTATTCAACACTAACATGTCCGCCCCCACAAGATTGCATTAAAGAACATGGCGTTTGGGGGTACATAATACATCCAAACCGGCATACTTTGCCTGACGCTGCATCTTCTTTCCTGTGTTCTTTCCCAAGTTGTGTCTTTCCAAACACTAGATCCCTGGCATGGATATTGGGAAACGGCCAGCTTTGAACCCCTCTCTCAGAGAGTCCCAATGGCCTTTAGGGTTGGCAAGGCTCTGACAAGTCCTGCAGCAAAGAGACCGGTTTAACTCAGGTTTCCTAAGCTTTTGACTACAGAGTTGCTTTGTGTTTGTGTGTTTGTGTGTGTGTGTGTGTGTGTAGCTGGTAACACTATTACCCAGCAGAGCATGGGGGCTCAGGAATTTCAAGAGAAAGAATCTCCCTGGTTCCCAAGCCAATACAGAGGCCTAAGGGCTGCTCCAAGGAGGATGGGAGCTTCTTGGAAGAGATAGGGTGAGAGAGATGGAGTCCTCAAGTTGGCCTTTGGAAAGATGGAAAGGGCCTAAGAGGGGTCCCTGCCCCAAGTCACAGAGGGAAGAGAAACCACAGAGAAGAAAGGAGGGTGTTAAAAATTCACAGGCCCAGACCCAGTGCTCCATGGTTAACTTTATGTTATTAAAATAAAAGCTGAGGAGTGTGTAGGACAGAGCTCAAGGCAAAGGGCAGGCCAAGAAAGGAGAGGCGGCTGCGAGCCCCTCACCCAGCTGCGGCTGGCCCTGCCCGCCCCCCGTCCTTCAGGCCACTGTCAGTCCCCAGGTTATTCCTCTACCCACCCCTGCCTTCGGAAGTCCCTCTACCAGTTCCTCAACGGCGCCCTTGCTCACTCCCTTCAAATGCTCCTGAATTAATAAAAATAAAGTAATAACAATGGTAAGGCCAACAGTCATCCACACTTACTAAGAGCCAGGTACTCTTCTAAGCACTCTACACGTGTTACATGAATCCAACTTCATAACAATCCTGTGAAGAAGGCACTATCGTCCCATTTTCCAGACGAGAAAACTGAGGCACAGAAAGGTCAAGGAACTTGCTCAAGGCCACACACTTAGAAAGAAGTGTAACCTACAGGCATCTGGAAGGATCTGTCCAGTTATCTAAAGACATGAGTTCTGGCCGAGTCATTGAATTGTGTGACCTTTGCTGAGCCACCTGCCCTCCGGAGATCTCAGTTCCCCCACTGGTAATGGAGGGGAGACGCTGTAACATCACTCAGGCTCTTCCCACCTCTGAAGTCTCAGCCTTCCCCTCAGCCCATCCTCTCAGACCCCTGCCAGGCCCCACGGGCCTCCTGGGACCTTGCCATGGCTGGGCCCAACACTCCCCATTGTCACAGCAGCCCCTCCTTCACCCCTGGCATCCCTGGCTGCCAGCAGCCTGCAGAAGAGGTTCCTGAGTCCTGCACGGAAAGGGCGAGAGAGGGAGAAGCAGAGGATGGGGCTGATGGCACAATTGGAGTAGGCCAGGATGGTGCAGAGACTGGAGGCCAGGAAAGCCCCCGGCATGGCAGGCAAGCCACCCACAGCCGCCACATAGCCCAGCACAGAGCAGGGCCCCCACATCAGCACGAAGACCACCAGCACGACGAGGATAAGCCCTGTGTTTTCCTGGTGTTCCCGGACACTCTCCCCCGTGGGGCCCCAGGGCTTTGTCCACGGGAGCCAGCCCACGTGGCTGAAGGAGCAGCCCAGCCCCAGCACACAGGGCAGGAAGGCCAGGGCTCCGAGCAGGGTGAAGTAGCAGGAGGTCTGAGCAGGGCTCAGCAGCAAGAGGCAGGCCCGGGCCTCGGGGGCCCCTGATGCCTTCTCTTCCACACCACCTGCTGGAATAGCCAGTTGGGCAGCGAGGCGCTGAGGCCCAGGCCCCACATGGCCCCACAGAGCAGCAGCCGGGAGCCCCAGCCAGCCGGGAGGACCCCATCGGGCCAGGCCACAGCCACATGGTGCAGAAGAGCCGTGGCCACCATGCTGTAGAAGGTGCAGAACATGATGGCCATGTTGGCGGCCTGGCTGGTGGTGCAGGAGGCCGGGCCCAGCCACCAGTCACGCTGCTGGAAGCTCAGCAGCAGCACGGGCACCACGCAGGCCAGGAAGAGCAGGTCAGACAGCGTGATGTTCACCACGAGGCTGTTGGTCAGCGTGAGGAGTGGATGCGGGGCGCCCGGGCTCCGGCCCACCGCCAGCAGCATGAGCCCATTGGCCAGCAGTCCCACCAGCAGGATGAGGCCACAGAAGCTGGCAAAGGCGAGTCAGAGCAGCTGCTCAGGCATGGCCAGGAAGATGGCAGTGAACATGGCATTGGGCTCCAGCCCAGGATCCATTCTCCTGCTTTGGACACACGAGGGCAGTGTAGGAACCAGCCCCCAGGGCCACCTCCCTTCTTAATTGACCCCCCTCCTCTCCCAGAGCTCTGCTTCTGGGGGGCCCACGGCACACACTAGCCCCTCTAGACCTCACGACAACCTGACGCAATGGGATCCTTCAACCACCTGGTTGCAAATCCCCACCCTGCTACTTAGTAGCTCCGTGACCTTGGGAAGGCTTCTCTGTTTCAATTTCCTGAAGTGTAAGGAGGTGAGGAAATAAAACAGAGGTCAACAGTAATTGTCATTAAGGGGTAAGACTCAGGTCAATTTCATTTTCTTCTTTATAATGTCTTTATTTTCTAAAGTTTCTGCAGGGATTGTGAATTTATAATCTGTACTTTTATAATCTGATAAGTGAATATTATATATTTTAAAGCAAAACTCTCCCCTATGTGTTTTACAGGTGGATTTAACTTGAGGCCTGAATGAGACAGTGGATCTGAAAGGATTTTGAGAACGGATAAAGCCCTGGGTCATGGTTCCTGAGCTCATCTGCACATTGGGATCACCGGGGGAGCTTCAAAAACACTGATGCCTGGGTCCCACCCCCCAGGAGATGTGATTTAATTGGTTTGGGATGTGGCCTGGGCTTTGGCATTTTTTAAAGATTTCCCTAGGATTCCAAAGTGCAGACCAGCTCAGGAAGCACTGCCCTCTATGACTGTTGGGCTGGCTGCCTGGTGGAGGAGGCCGTGGCAGGGTAGGGGAAACGCCCCCCCCCGGCCATCAGATCTTCCTCCTTACCGCCACCCATCCCACACGCTGAGAACATGGGGAGCCCCCTCCCCACCCCATGAGAGGACCCTGCCTAGGAGATGGGGGTCTCAACATCTGCTGTCTGCCACCCTGCACACCAGGTCAGGACCCTCAAGCTTTAGATGGAGAGAGGCAGCTGGCTTAGAGGTTCGTTTGTTAACTCAATACTAAGATTTCCTGAGTGTTTCTCTATGCTGGGCACTGAGGAAACAGTAGCAACCAAGACAGATCAGTGGGGTCCTGATTTGACTTTCCATCCCCTTTTCTCCCACACTGGAGAGACCGTTCTCTAGGTGGCCCAAAGCTTGGCCTGGGGGGTCCCCTGAAGCCCCTCGTGCAGAGCCCCTGTCCAGGGGATTTCCTTGATCTCTGGTGCCTTCTGGAAGGAAGCCACTTGCTTGAGGGCAGCTGATGAGGGTCTGGCGAGGGGGCCTTTCCAGATTCTGATCCCACCACCCCTCCCGGGTTTCAGACTCTGGTCCCAGGCACTGTGAGGGAAGGTGGAAATGAGGGGCCAGCCCAAATATCCTAGTTTCCCTGAGTGAACCCTGTAATGGAGACTCTTTCCTGGCATTTGTCATCACTTTTTCATTTCTATCCTCTGGTCCAGAATGGGTGCCAGTGATTGGAGGTTTGGGGAGCGGGAAGAAGAGGGTAAAGGAATGGGGAAGAGGAGAGGGAAGGGACCCCTGCTCTACCTAAGCATCCACGCCTTCCCGTAAGAAGCTCCATAACTTAACGGGTAAGTCTGTGGTTTGAAGCCTGGCCCCACCATTTACTAGTTATGTGAGGTGACAAATTACTCAACTCTCTGCATCACTTTCCTCATCTGTAAAATGGAGATAATAACAGTCAGCGAGGTGACTTGAGGTAAGTGCACACAGGAGGTGCTTGGTCAGTAGTGGCTATTGTTTGGTCCTGCTCACCCTCAGTTCCAAAAACCTCTCTTCCCTAATACCCCTGCCCAGCCTCCACTCTATCCCCCTGACCTCCCTTCTCACTCCACACCCTGAGCCTCATCAGCCCAGTCCCACCCTCCTTTCCTTCAACAGCCCCAAGCTAAATTATAACCAGAGCCCGCGTGGCTGACATGCCCTGAGAACTCACCTCTTGTCTGGAAGTTCACTCTGAAATCTACCTTGAGTAGCTCCGGAGTCCTGTTACCTTGAATCCTTGCTGACCTGTGAGCTCCTTGATGCTAGGAGTTGGTGGCCCCTTCTTGGCTCTGCTCTGCCCAAGTGGACCCAGCTGGAGAAGGCTAAGAGGGTGTTCTGGGCAGGTGCACAGCCCCTCCAAGCACTTCGCTGCTAGGGAACCTGAGCTGGCCGCCTGGAGGCCGGAGTACAGCTGAGATTGGAGGGGCAGGTTGGGGGGCCACTCCCACCCTGGGTCTCCCGAAGGACTGGGGCTCTCTCCATCCCACTGGGTTCCCCCAGGAATCAGGCCCCTCCTGCCTCCCTCATTAACACCCTGGCCCTCAGGATAGAGATATCAGTGCCTGCCGGGTCCCCTGAGCCCTAGAGAGAGAGTAGGGGGGGGGGCACCACTGGCAGTGGCAGCCTGGGCACCACTGACTGACTCCAGCCCACACCTCCCACACCTCTCTCTCCTGCTCTTTCTCACTCTCTCTGAACACGCCACCGCTTAGAGACTGCTTAGAGTAGGGGGAGGTTTGGGGCTGAGGAAGAGGGCCCGGAAAGGGAGAAGGCACTGGGTGGGAGGGAAGCAGAGGCTGGATGGTGTCTCTTGAGGGCATCTAATCCAATCCTCAGTGGCTTCTGATGCCTGAATTTTCTCCACTTCACCTACTGCCAAGTGTCACCTGGTTTTGCTTGTATGCCTCTAGTGACAGAAAGCTCACTGCCATGGAGGCATCCCTTTCAGCATTGAGAAGAGGGGCAGGGGCTGGGAGCCACTGAGACTTTGACTGAATAGGTAGGAACAAGGCTCTGTCCTCTATCTCCAGCTCTCCAGTTTTCTCCTTCATTCTCTCTTTGTAACTCGATCTCTTGGACAGTCTTTGCGCCTCTCTACGAACCTGGTGTTTCCTCTGATTCAGCCGGGGAATTCATCAGGACCCAAGTGATTACCAAGTAGCAAACTCAGCGCCCGGCACGCATCAGACGCTCAGTACGTGGTGAGCAAACGAGTCCAACAGTGAGAGGCGGTCTCTCTAAGACTCTCGACGCAAGCTCCCCAAGAGCACTGAACACCCGCGCCCTGGGTTATAACGTGCAACGGCCTTTTAAAAGGCGAATCTTGTGCAATTTGGGAACTCCTGCAAAAGCTCCAAGAGGAGACTGTGAGTGATTCTGACTCCAGTCCTCCCAGCTGCTCTCCAGGCCCCTCCAGCCACACCCCAGCTGTGCCTCATGCGGATGCAGAGGTGACCCCTCAGGGCAAAGGGCAGTGCCAGGCAAGCAGGTGGGACAACGCCTGGCTGTGACTCCTCACAGGCGGGTCATGGGGGAAGGCAGTGGGTGTGGGAGGGTGTGGGGGCACATCAGGGGCCACCCCAGGAATCGGATTCGACTCAGAAGAAACCCCAAACTTGCAAATAGATGTAATTAATGAAACAACGTTAAGACTGCTCTGCCAAGCAAAGACAGGGGACTTTAATACACAGACTACTTTGTAATTAGCAGGTTACATTATTACTAATCAGCATCAAAGCAAGTGCCTTTGAAAGTTTCTTTCCTCCTCCTCAACATTTTTTTTCTCACAAAAGGAATACCCAGTTATTGTAGAAAATCTAAAAATACAAATATATATATATATATATACATATAAAGGAAATAACACCCCCACACATTCTCTCAATAATTTTACCACTGAGAGATGTATTTTCCTTAAATCTGTTTTCAAGATTTTTCCTTTCTTTAAAGTTTTAAGCACCTCCTCCTCCACCCCAAGCTTTATTTTCTCAGCTAAGTCCCTTTTCAGAGGGCAGAGGGCAGACTTGATGCAGCCCCCGACCTCGATCTGAGTCCTGAGTTGAGGGTTTTCCTGCTCTTCCAAGCTGGTCCTCTCTGTCCTTGGTGTGTCCAGGCAGATGGGACAGTAGCTGAGGGTTGAGAACCGAGTGGGGTGGCCAGCCTACCCCAGCCAAATGGAAGGTCAGAAGCAGCAACCAGCTTTCTTTGATGGCCTCTCAGGGGCCACCTCTGCCAGTGAGCCCTTCAGGCGGTCCTCCTGCATCTTGAGTGACCTGCGTGACAACACCCAGGCATCAGTCCTTTCTCACCTCCTAGGGGCAGCGTGCAGGGCAGATGGAAAGCAGCTGGGGAGCTGGTGGTTAGCACCCCCTGAGGTTCTCCCATCCCACTGGCTCGGCCCCTGCCTTGTGTTCCACAGGGCACCAGAAAAATGAGGGACTTTGGCCTTCTGCCTCTTTTTCTGCCAGGCACTGTGCAAGGGACTCTGATTATGACAAAGAAGTCAACCTGTCACTGCCTTGAGAAGCTCACTGGGAAGTGAAGGAGACAGGAATGAGTGGTAGATGGAGGGAGCACACAGAGAGACTTCACACCAGGTCCTAGGAAGATCCTGGAGGGGTTCCTGGAGGAAGGGGGTGGTGTTTGAGCTGAGACCTGAGGGATGGACAGAGGTTCATGGGAAGAAAGGAGGAAGGGAGGTGCATGGTGGGCAAAGGGTAAAGGCTCAGTGTCAGAAGAGCTCAGTGTTGAGGAAGTGAAAGAAGTGTCTTCATTCATTCACTCACTCATTTGTCCATTCACTCACATATATTTACTGTGAGCCAGCCACTGTGCTAAATCGAGGGCTGAATGGACAGAGAGGCGCCGTGGAGGCAGCAGGGTTTCAGAAGCCACAGTCAGCCCTTGGGCTTCCATCCTACGGCAGAGGGAAGCCATCAAGCAGATTTATGCTGGAGGGCATGGGGCGTGGCCAGGTTTACAGTTAAGCCAGCGCACTTGGCTACACAGCTGTAGAGGGTACCTGGGCTAACCCCACCCGCTTACTCATTTCAGTGTCTTAATGAGCACCACAGTGTGCCAGGCCCTAGGTGTGCGGGGGTGTGTGTGTGAAAATAAGAGACTTGGCCCTGCCCTCCTGGGTGGGGAGGCAGACAAATACATACATAATTACAATTTGTTGAGAAAGGCTAGGAAGGACACAGAGGGCTGTGTTGGCAAATGGTGGTGGGGTAGGGGCTGGGCCTTTGAGTTGAAATCTGAAAGATGAGATGAAGCCATTTATGGGGAGGGGGCCCTGCACTCTCGCCGGAGGGAAGAGGAAGAGGTGGAAATCACAGAGAAGACCTGGAGAGTGGCCATCCTGGCTGGAGCTTGGCGTTGGGGGGCAGGGGTTGGATGGGGCGGGGAGGAGGTGCTAGGGGAGGTGGTGTAGGCCATTGCCAGGCATCTGGATTTATTCTAAACCCAGTGGAAGTCACTAGAAAGTTGAGAACAGGGGAGTGACACTCTCCCTACTCCATTCAACAGAGGAGAAAACGAGGCTCAGAGAAGTGGGGTGACTTGGGGGAAGCGAAGCTGCTAACAGGAGTGCTAGAACTGGAGTGCTCTCTCTACTTCTCAGACTGGAGCTCTGTTATTTCACTGGGTGTTTCCTTGACCGTTTCCTCAGCATGGTCCTTCCCGTCCCACACAGGAGCCTCGGCTGAAGGCTGCCTCAGAGGATTCTGGGTGGAGAGGGGTGGGCGACACTCACCTGGCCAGGTTCACCATGGGCTCCAGGATGTTGTGTCCCAGGAGAGCACTGCATTCCCCAAAGGAGACCCCCAGCTCCTGCAGGCCAGATAGACAGGGGTGTGGGTGCCTTGGGGGAGACACTGCTGAGAGGCCAGGAGGCAGCCCCATGGCCAAAGTCCTGTCCAGGGCAAACAGAGTCCTGCCCTATACTTCCCCGGGCCAACCCCATGGGTGTGGCAGCCCATCTTGCTTGGCGAGGCCCAGGGTCCCCAGATGGGCCCCTCTGCCCTCAGCCCCTCCACCCCCTCTGGCCGAGGTGTTGAGGACACTTCCCTAAGAACACGCGGCAGGCTCCTGGATGACCACGGGAAGCCTGCATCCAAACTCAGAGCAACCTTCTGGGAACACTTTATGTTTTTGATTAAAAATACATGTGTGTGTATATATATATATTTTTTTTTTCAATATTTCTTTGGGGGAATATTAGAAAATACATTATAAAAAAGTATAAATACAAGTTATAAACCCATTATATATGTAACTGTGGTATATAAACACACACACATGTATATATATATAAACTGTTAGCATTTGGGTACACATATTTCCATTTTGTTTTATGTTATCCTTTTATTGGGGGAGGGAGTTTTGCTAAATGTCATCGTATTGTTGGCTAGACCATATGAAATTGCTGTTTTGGTAAGTCCAAAATGTTGAAAGATCAGCAATTTCATGTGGTTCAAACTAACCTATACCCAGATTTGCAGCCAGCTTTTCTGATTTCACACTCTATTGTAAGCATTTCTCCCACACCCTTAAATATTCTTCCAGGACAGGACTCTTAATGGCAAATACTAGCCTCTCTTATGAACACACCACAGTTTAGCCTCTAACTACTGCCAGATGTTCATTCTTATAAATAATATTGTAAAGAACATCCTCATATACCCATGTGATTATACATTATACATGAGCATCCATTTCATTATTCCTTTAGGGATTATTATTTCTGACTCTTTCCTTAGGATAAATTGTTAGAAGAGGAATAATTATGTCAAAGGGATCAGCTACTACTTTTAAGAGGAAAAATTCCCAACCAGGAACCTCAATGATGAGCTTGCCATTATGAGAAGTAAGAGGAGATACAAGAAGGAAATACTATATGAAAATGCTAACGGGTGGGACAAGAAGTGATTTTTTTCTTTCCCTTCTTTAGTATTCTCCAGCTTTTCCAGAATGTGGATAAATTCTATTCAAAATTAAATAGTATCTGCTGTCTGGTGGGGCTTTTGATGTCATCTTCCCAGGGAAGAATTTGAGTCTTAAGCTAGAACAAATTAAAAAGGAAGAATGCTAATTAGAGACCAGAGATAAAATTAAGATTTGATTGGGAATTTTAAATAGAGATTTTAAACCCTTTTTACTCTGAAGATTTTTTTTCACGTAAGTTAGGACATTGCATGGGAATTTGCTAATTTGACATTGAAGCTGAATGCCACGTCTGCCACCACAGCCTCACATGTGGGTCTGAGAGTGGTTTCTGGAGAGCTGGGGTGGGAGGGAGGCAGAGGTGGCCAGGCTGCTGTCCACCCTGGCCTGACCTTTGGCTGGGCAGGGGCTGGAATGGGCAGATGGTTCCTTCTCAGTTGCCCAGGCGAGGGAGACCCCCTATCTAATCCCCCACAGGGAGGTGTCTGCTCAGTCTGGGCTGGGAGAGGGGCCGAAGCCCAGGTGCCTACCTTGGCCAGTTCCTGCCCGGCCTCAGTGGGCACCTGCCGTTCCTCTTCACAGTCCATCTTATTTCCCAGGAGAAGGATGGCCACTCCATCAGACCCTGCATCCTGCACACAGAATATGCTCCCTCAGCCACATGTGTTAAGTGCCGGTTGTAGGCTGGGCCCTGAGCAGATCTGCCTGACAGTGCGCCCCTCCTCTGCCACGTGCCCCCCTCCATGTCACACCCACTCCACACCCTCCCACCTCACCACCTTTCCCCTCATCTGTGATGAGCCTGCCCCTTCTCTCTGCCTGTAAACATCTCACCCACTTTCTAAGGCCACCCTCAAGGACGACTCTCCCTGGAAGCCTTCCAGGATTGTTCCTGCCCATGCTCTACTCTTCCTTTCTGGGCTTAATTGCACAGGCTGCCTTGGCTCATTTCCTAATTGTTTCATGTATAACAATAATAATAACTTCTATTTACTGAGAGCTTACTACATGCAGGTGCTGTGCTGAAAGCAAGTATATCAGTTAGCCCTCACAACTTCCCCAGGAGAAAATTAGGTCCTTGAAGTTCAGAGAGGTTAATCCACTTGTCCAAGGTCACAGTTACCTTGGGTAGTAAGCAGGGTTGTTGGGATTCGAACCCAGGTCCTATCAGACCCCAGACCCCAACTCCCCTCCTCAATCATTAACTTTTTCTGCTTCCTTAGCTAGACTAGAAACTTCTGGAGAGAATACATGTCTTACTTCATACCCTTCTGCATTGCTAGTATTCACTGAAGGATTTCAGTATACATGTATCAATTAAGTACATGGAGGAAAGAACTGGGAATGTGCGAGCAGAGGAATTTCTCACCTAGAATGACACTAGAATTGCATTATCCCCAGGTACTAAGACACCACAAACAAGTATAGGGTGGCTGTAGGTAGGAAAGAAATGTACAAAGGATAAAGGAAGTATTTTGGATTGTACTGTGCAGTTGTGGTCTCTTTGTATTACTGTGTTCCAAGCTGATACAGCCACACGTCCTCAGTGTATGGTGTCACCCACATGTCTTTCGTGCCATTTGTGACCTTGGGAGAAAGTGGGGAATGAGCAGGATACAATATCCTGCCTGAATCCAAAAACGGGGTCAATCCTAGCAGCCATCTGCTCACCCGCAGACAGTCCAGCCAGTAGCGAACGTTGAGAAAGCTCTCCTGGGAGGTGACGTCGTACATGAGCACCACTCCATCAGCCTTGCGCAGCAGCTGCCGTGTCACGCTGTGGTACCTGCCCACAGAGTCTGCGTGAGGCCACGCCCAGCAAACTCACCTTAGCCTGGCCTCCCAGGTCTCACCCACTCCATCTGCAAAGTCCTGCCTCTAATTGCTTCCCAAAGAGAATCTGCATATGCTTTTCTTTTTTTTTCACAGTTATTATTGAATAGTAATATATTCTCATGGCTCAAAGTTCAAAAGGTACCAAAAGGCACCCAGTGAAAAATCTCTCTCCCTGGCTCATGGCCATCCAGTTCCTTCCCTTGGAGCCAGGGTGACCAGTTTCTAGAATCTCTTTCCAGAGATATTTTAGATATATACAAGCAAATATGTATATACACATAGCTTTACAGAAATACAGTGTTTAACACTCACTATACTCACTAACCTTCATTATTTTGTGCTGTGGTTTAACAAAATATCTTGGAGATACTTCCGTATTGGTACATAAAGAGAGTCCTCAGTTTTTTTTTTAATGGCTTCTCAGCATTTCATTGTATGGCTAGGCCCTAATTTATTTAACTGGCTCTCTATAGATGGACATTTAAGTTGTTTCCAAGGTTTCACAATATGAACAATGTTATTAGGAGGGGTCTTGATCCCTACATTGTTAAAGACACGTGTGACTGTATCTGTAGGATGAATTTCTGGAAGAAGTACTGCTGGGTCAAAGAACATGTGCCTTTTAAATTTTTGATCAATACTGCCTAGCTGGAAGTGGAAGGCAAGTGTTTTCAGGACAGGCAATTGGGTGGCTGCCCCCCCGAGGAAGATGTGCCTTGCCTGGCTAAGGAGGGCCTCTGGGACTGCTGCCCCGTCTTCCCCCACTTGCGCTGACTCATCTCTCCTTCCCTAACATCCTGAATTCTTAGGGGGAAGATGCTTCATTCACACTTGGTCACCTCTTGCCCAAGTTGGACTCCTCAAGATTGGGGCTGCCCTTTGCCCCCAGGCTCAGTTCGGGTCCCTGATCCCATTGGGGGAAGGGGGTTATGTCGTTGGCCTGTTACCTCTCCTGTCCAGCTGTATCCCAGAGCTGCAGTGCAAAATGCTTGTTGTCCACCAGCAGGTTTTTCACCCGAAAATCCACTCCTAGGAAACACACAGAGGGGCGTAAGGGCCACTTCAAAGTTACCGTCCGGGAATTCTAGCTAAGGCCTGCTCAAAAATACACCCACTCCCCAAACCAGCCACAGTGGAATGGAAGCCTTTG
This sequence comes from Bradypus variegatus, assembly GCA_004027775.1. Classification (NCBI taxonomy): domain Eukaryota; kingdom Metazoa; phylum Chordata; class Mammalia; order Pilosa; family Bradypodidae; genus Bradypus; species Bradypus variegatus. Next base: position 3,134 of record PVKY010003358.1, on the reverse strand, counting down.
GCTGGTGGGCTTCCACTCTGGTCCCCAAATCTCATCCATACTCAAAGGGCTGTTCCTCCAAGAAGCCTTCCCTGACTACCCAGCCCACAGGATTCACTGCTCCCACTGCACTCCCACACCCGGCAGTCAACATCAATGGGAAGTAGCTTGCTATTGCATTTATCTGTCTCCCCAGCAAACAGCAATGCTTATTCCTTGGATCACCCAGGAAAACCAGTTTATTTTATTTTTATAACACTCCTTGTTATAGTCCCTATTTGTTGCATGCATCTTTCTCCTTCAGCCAGACAGCAGAGTAGAGAGGCAGCCAGGTGGGGATGGGGGCTGGAAGTAGTGATGGCTTCAGAGACAACCTCCACCTGCCACTGTACCGGCTGTGTGACCTTGGGCAAGTCACTTCGCCTCTCTGAGCCTCTCATTTCCTCACCTGTAAGGTGGCAATTTAAAAAGATCCACATTGCAGGGTGATGGGGGGATTAATCAGCCCAGTTTCTGGTGGGAGCTTGAGAGGTAGCAATTTTTATTATTATGATTAATTCTCTTCCTCTTAATCCCAGGCCCCCAAATTTTGTGGCCTTTCCTCCCTGTGGTCATAGTTCTGGATCCTTTCTGTCCCTGGAAATACATAGGTTATAGTGAAATCCCAGGGAGGCTGGGAATCTTTGGGGGGCACCCTCCTGCCGACTCTCACTTCCCAAGGAAAGCAGGCTGGGAGCAGGGGCGACGTGGAGGGGCTGCTCTGCCCCCCTTTCCTGTTGGAGCTCTAAGGCTGCAGAGCCGACTGCAGGCTCCAGGCCAGCCCCGGCAGGTGCATCTCCTCATATTAGCTGTGCCAACAGTGACCCCCAGGAGCACCCGTTGCTGCCCTGGTGGCACCAAAACCACAGAACATTCTCCCCAGCCACCCCCACCCCCACCGCACTCCAGTGCTCTCCAGAAAGAAGCTGGGAGCAGTGGCAGCCCCTGACCTCAGCAAAATGGTGAAGAAGTTTGCTGCCTTCTTTCCTGAAGGTCATAGGGAACCCAGGATCTGGAAGTTCGCAGAGGTTATCTAATCCTATCCCCCAGGGACATTTCCAGCCTCTGTTTGCACACCCATAGTGGAGGGCTCACTGCCTCACAAAGCAATCCGCTGAATAACTAACAATTCCTCCTTGGATTTACTAATTCTCCCATCACTCCCACTTTTCCACCTCCCTGCCCATCCCTTCTTAAAGCCTTTCCAAAAACATGCTATCACATATCTACATAAAGGGTTTGGATATAATGTTTTCTCCTCCTTGGGGAATCTGCTATTTTAAATGAGCACTCCCAGGCAGAGGGCAATGCCGAACCCAAAAGAGGGCAAAGTTTATAAGGTAAGCTTTGAAAGCAGGTGGCCCTGGGTATGGACTCCAGCTGTGGAGCCCGGCTAGGGCAAGAATCCAAACCAGGTCTTTGGCAATCTGCTTCCTTGTCTGTAAGATAGGGTGGATATGGGAACACCTCACACAAACACACATTCAGACATAACCCACTTGGCTGGGATCCTCCACCTGGCTGCTCTCTGATGCAAGAAGCTACATTCTTATCTTCTGAGAGGGAAGCAGGGATGTAGGGAGGGTGACATGGGGAGAGGGGACAGATAGGATGACTGGGGAAACCCTGAGTCGTCCCCAGTGATACTTAAGCCCGAATGGACGACAGACACCAGGTAGCAGCAGACTGCAGCTGGGCCTGTGGCAAATTTGGGTGATGCACCTGGATCTCATGTGCTCCCAGCCAGCTAGGGGTATGGGCTTATCACGTCTTCTTACAACTCTGCAACCATGGTCTATTCTCGACTGAATTTTGTGGAAGCGTCTTACCACTCAATAATAAGGGAGAGTCAATCATAAAGAGAGTTGTTGCAAGGATTAAGATCTGTATACAAGATGCCTGAAGCATCGCAGGCTCTCAATAAACAGCAGCCCCGATGATTAATAATGGAGGCTGGTAAACATGGTGACTTCGCAAAACTCAGGCCAGGCTTGCTATGGGCTCCTCCTCCCAAGGGATCTGCATTTTTAACTAGCACCTGGGTGAAGATTCTTAGGCAGAGAAAGGTTTGAGAAGCTGCCCTGGGGCCTTTCTTGTGCAAGAGCTGTCATTTATCCACTGGTCTTGCTGGGCCCCCAGGCAGCACACATCCTGTCCACAAAGATTTGGACAACTGCATCTTTGCCCCTAAACACGTCCCCCTTTCATTCCCACGAATTGCTTTTCTGCAGCTCCATACTCTAGATGATGTTCAAGTGGCCATATATCCTGATATTTCTAGGGAGGGGAAGCTTTGTGCTTTGCAGCATTTCATTTGTAGGAACCACTGAACTCAATGTTATCAAATATTTATCATCATCATCATAACAATGACAACAAATATTTATTGGGCATTTACTACATAACAGACATTACTCTAAGTGTTTGACATGTACTAACATACCTAATCCTTACAACTCTAGGAAGCCAGTACCACTGTTGGCTGCATTATTTAGATGAGGATCTGGGGGCCCAGAAGGGTTAATAATTTGCCCAAGTTCTTAAGTGGCAGTAAGTGCTAGTAAGTGGCACACCTGGGATTTGAACTCAGGCACCTGGGTCCCTAACATCACACTCTACAAATACATTCTGTGTAAAATAGTCAGCTTGCCCAGGGTGACTTCCTGCCAGGGCACGTCTGACTGGCCTGGAGCCAGTCATGAGCAAATCTACAGACCCTGCGGTGGCCTGCAGGTGGGCTGCGTGTGTGGAGACTTGCTTGTTTTCACCATTAACCAGCGCTGGCACCTAAATTGCAGGGTGCTTTGTTGATGTGGCACATTACAAGCTAATCAGATCAATGCAAAAAAAGAGCAAATTACCTGTAATTAGAGACAATCAGTAAAATAGTAAGATTATGCCCCTATGGAATAATGGCTAAGGCAGGGTCTGTGGCCAGGGCAGAACCTGCAGCTTCCTCAGCAGTGGCCAGTTCTGGGCCTGCTCTGGCTTGTTGGCCCGCTTCCCTGGGTCTCCCCCTTCCCCTGCCTCCCTCCCCAGGCTGAGCCCTTACCCACGGTAGCTGTCAGCCCGGTGGCAAAGGAGTTCTGGTGCAGCAGGTGCAGGAAGGATGTTTT
>PVKY010003357.1:0-21906 GCA_004027775.1 Bradypus variegatus | reverse complement strand
GGGTTGCGCTGGACAAAGAGGTGGGGGATGTGCATCGCATCGGTGAGAGACTGCAGAGCGTTGGCGGACGCACAGCCGGTGGACGTGACCAAGGCCAAAATCCCCTGCATCATGAGGTCACAGGCTGGAAAGAGAGGGGAGAGGAAAGGGGCGGTCAGCATTGGGGCGAAGCTGAATTCCATCTGCCCGGGCTGCACCCTGCAGCACACACCAGGGGTGCCCGAGACACTCTGCCTCCCCCGGGGCCAACAGCCCATCCTGGGCCAGGGCCCTGCTCCCAGATGTCTCATGGAAAACCCTTCGTGGTGTCCTTGTGCCCATTTAACAGATGAGGACACAGGACGGGAGGTTCAGGAGAGCAGATCATTTGCTCCGGACTACTCACCCAAAAAGCCGCTGAATGGCCACCCTGCTTCCCACCTGGGACTGTGAGCCCCTCAGGAGCAAGAATGCATTTGGTTTATCTGTGTACCCCCCATGGCCTAGCCATGGGCCAAGAATATACTGGGTACCCTACAACTGTTGGCTGAACTGAACTGATTTATATTGAAGGGAATGAATTACATCAGGCGTCAGAAGAGATGCTTAGCCTGAAAGGCCCCAATTGTAGGCCAAAAAAAAAAGAGAGAAGCCTTAGGTTTTCCGACCAAGTCCACCTGATTCATGTCATAAAAATACTGGGCCAAGCCCCAGATGGTTCCAGAAGCTTGTGATTATTCCAAATAATCCACTCAACAATATTGTCAATCCACTTGACAATAACAAAGGAAGATGCTCTCGCAGGGCAGTTCTGTGGGTGCAGAGGAGGAACGCAATGGGGGCGCCGGCGGTCACTTTTAGGGTTAACACGCCAGGGGGGCCTGTCCTTTGAGATCACCCAATCTCCATGCAGGGCGCCCCTCTGAGCCACTCCCCTCAACCTTTCGGGGCATCAGACCAATAAATAGAGAGATCCACCTCCCAGCACTGCAACCCACTGCACCCGTTTTGAAGCAAACGTTTATTAATAATGCTTTACGTGGCAGCAGAAATGTGGGAAAGCAGATGCAGTTTCAAAACACAGCCTGCCAATGTCAGCAGGCCATCTGCAGCAGACAGCAGACTCTTGAACAACTTCGACGAGGCTGTTCCCTCGGTGGAGGGTCCCGGGGTTTATGTAACACCTCACTCAAGGCTGGGCAAGGAGACCAGGGGCAGGGGAACCAGCACTGGAGGGTGGGCAGAGGCTGAGAGGGGGTGGGGAGAGGAAGGCCCACCCATGCCCTCAGCCTCTCCCCCCACTCCCTGGTAAATGAGCCGGCACAGGACTTAAATGCCCCGCAGCTCTCCCTGCTGAACCCCTGGGGCCCCCAATGCAAGATGGGATAAGTGGAGGGCAGAGGTTAAATACGAGGCTGTGAAGCCTCTCCTGGGGACCCCCACATAGCCACCAGATCTCTCTGGCCCCACCCTGTGCCTGCTTCCCACAGCCAGCCCTCAATGGAAATCCCGTTGCCTCATGCTCTTGTTTAAAGCCTTTCGGTGGTTGCCAGGAGCCTTGGGGATAAAGTCAAACTCCCCAGGGCACCTCCTAGGCCTCGTGCTCCCCCCAGCCCCCTCCCCACTATTCTGCAGCCAACTACCCACCCTTCAGCCCCTTGAATCCACTGCACTTGCGTTGTCCCTTGAGCTTTCACAGGCACTTTGGGGATCAAATCGCAGCCCCCACAGGACATTCAAGACCTCACTCCCACTCCTGTGGGATGAGCCCATTTGTAAATAGGATTTTCGAAGATCTTATTAAGATGAGGCTAAATTGAATCAGGGTAGGCCTAATCCACTATAGCTGATGTCCTTTTAAGGGAAGGAAATTCGGCTGCAGGCAGTCAGAAAAAGCCTGGAGACAGGAGTGGACAGATGGCCAAGTGACCGAGGCGGAGCTAGGGCCACCAGCAGAATGCCACAGACCCGAGAAGGCATGGCCTGCTGATACTTGGCTTTTGGACTTCCAGCTTACAAAACTGAGACAACTGATTCCTGTTTAAGCCAACCAGCCTGGGGTCTTCTGTTCTAGTACCCCTGGCAAACCAAGGCCCACATTCTTTCAAGCTTCAAGGTTCACACTCAACATTATTCTGGGGCTTTCCCTGAGCTCAAGATTGGCAAAGGGCCCCTTGTCACGTGTTCCCACCACACCCCACAACTCCCCCCATCATAGCCCTTGCTACTCGTTGCTGGTGCCTGGCTCTGTACTCGACGTCAAGCTCCGGCATGTACCCCATGCCCAGCACACGTTGTCGGTAAAGCAGTGATACCCTGGGCCTTGACATTGCCAGGCTCTCTGAACAGTGATTCCACTGGGCATTTATCCACACCAGTGGAACAGCTTTTGATCCAAAAACATTCAGAGGATACTTTACTCTTGAAATATCGCTAACAATCTAAAAGATCCCAATAGGTGACTGGTTACGAAAATGCTCCATTTGTTGAAAGCGTATTCAGCCTTTAAAACTATTTATAAAGGCACTCCAATAACATGGAAAAGTGCCTGTCATAAGAAGGTTATGTTAAAATAATACAAAGTTGTATGCATTTTATGATAACAATTAAATAAAACTTGACATACATGCAAGAAAGACTAGAAGGAAATATAGAAAAACGTTCAAAGGGACATTTCAGTAAGAGGCCTAGAGGTGGTTTTCCTTTTCTCTATTTTGTCAAAATTTCTTGTCATGAATCTTCAGTGCCTTTAGAATAGGAAAAAAATACACCAACAGTAGATGAGCTATGCAGAAGGAATGACTATTTTATGAGGATTTTCTCCATGCCAAGCACTCTGTTCAGCACTTTATATAACTGAAGCCGCTTTATTCTCATAACTTCCATGTGGAGTGGGTGACACTGCCTCCATTTTACAGACAATGGGAATAGGGGACCCTGCAACCAAGAAGAGGCAGGGCTAGTCTAGAATGCCACCCAGTCCCTTTCCACATCACCACCTATACGGGAAAAACACTTAGGATGCAGGCTAAGTGAAAACCAGGGCATGAAATTATACGTTCACCACGATTACGACCAGGTAAAAAGCAGGCCCAGGGAAAAGGCAAGAGAAAACACTAGAAGCGAAGATGCTGTGAAGATAAATGGACATTTTCTTTCTTCTTTTATATATTTTCATGAATGCCAATACACTACATTTATAACTTTAAAATGTAATCTCACAAGATAAAGTGCACAATGTAAAGTTGTCTGGGAGCTACTTACTCTCAGTTGCAGGGGGGAATGGAATCCCCATCCCAGGGGACCAAGGCCGAGCTGTCACAGCAGCCATCGCCATCGCTAACAGCTCGTCGTGGCCCAGCCTGCTTGACTCCCAACTTAGCCCTGACTACTCCATACCTCTGGGCTGCAAAGGCACTCGGCCTCTCTGACCCTCAGTGTCTTCACTGACCTTCGCCTGGGCACCCAGCCCAGAGCCCAGCCCTCAACAAGTGCTCAGCGCAGTTAGGTCCTTTTCTCCTCTAGGTTTCACACATGCACATGGGACACCCGTTATGCACAGACTCCTACACTGAGCACTATGGAGCATGGGGCAGAGTAACCATGGGCCACACTTTTGAGGATCTGTGAAGGAGACAGACCCTGCAACCTGGCCTCACCAAGGACAGAGAGCACCTGTTGAGGCTCCTGAGGAAGGAGACAGGAGCTCCCTGGGGCTCACTGGGGGGCAGGGAAGGGAGGAGGTGGGAGACTCACATAGGGTTGGGGTCAGGGCCTCCAAGAAAAAAGTGGATTGTACTAGAGCTCTCCAGAGAAACACAACCAGTATAGGTGTGGGTAGATGAATGGATACATAGATGATTGGTAGATAGAAATATAGATACATAGACAAATGATAGGTAGATGATAAACAGATAAAGAAATCACTTGCAATTCTGGGAGCTGGCAAGTCTAACATCCATAAGGAGAATGGCAAACTGGAAATTCTAGTAAGAGTGATGTGGTAGCCTAGAGTTCAAAACGTACAGGGGAGGCCAGGGGTTGAAAACTCAGAAAGGAGCAGATGATGTAGTCTGGAGACAAAATTTCTTTTTTTTTAACTCTCAGTTCCTTGCTCTTAAGGTCTCCAACTGATTGGCAAAGCCCACCCACAAGATCAAGGGTAATCTCCTTAAAGCCAACCGCTTGCTGATGCTAATCCTGTCTACAAAATACTGCAAAGCCACACCTGGGCCAGTATTGGACCAAACAACTGGACACCGTACCTTAAGTCAAGTTGACATAAAATTAACCATCATGTGGGTTTAGATTTGCAGAGATGGGGGAGGGCAGGGGGAGGACAGGGGGCAGTGCGGACACTGAGGCCAAACAAGCAGGGGACGTGCTCGGGGACAAGACACTGCCTGGCTGGGTGGGGGTTCAGGGGCCTGGCCTCACCAGGGGCTCAGGGGAAGTAGAGAGAGTTAGAATTCACAGACCTAAGTTCCAGTTTTGGCTCCTCCAGTCAGTAGCTGCGTGGCCATGGGCACGTATTCTTGCTGAGCCTGTTTTCTAGAAAACAGGGATATGGACCTACCTGGCCTTGCTCATGGAAACACTGACTTAGAACATAGCCCACAAGTGCCAACGCAGTGCCATGCACAGAACAGATGCTAAATAGATGCCACCTTCCACCCCTTTCCTTGGACACTTCTGCCATCCCAGTCGTTGCAACGTCCCCATCAAAGGCATGCCTGGGATATAAAGAAGTACTCAGAGTTTCAATCAAGAGCAGTTTCATCCCCACTGCTGACACTCTTTCCCAAGACAATAGGCACAGCTGACCACCCCTCACTCCACCCCGAGCTCCCCCGAGCTCCCCCAAGCTCCCCAAGCTGTGGCCTCCGTGAGCAGGGCGGGCGGGTAATTAAGGCTGGAAGCCTCTCCCAGGCGCTAATGGAGAGGACGGTGTGAGTCAATTTCCAATCCACTGTGAATGGCCTGCTAATTAGGGCACCATTCAAATGATGGTTATTTGGAGGCTCCTAACGTGGAAATAATAAGATCAAAATACATCAGATCAAAGCCAAATCAGCTATTAGCTTAATCAAGGTTGTCTGATCATTGTGGGGATAGGACGTTACACAACTGGCACCCCGGTGCGGGGAGAGACGCCCCTCCAGAGCATGGGTGGGGGTCTCAGCCTGAGTTTGGGCTAGGCACTGTCATGGGTGCACTGTGGGGTCTCAGGTGAGCTGCTGGCTCTCTCTGAGCCTCTGTTGTCTTTTCTGTCAAATAAAGGTGAGGACACCCACTTTGCGGGCTATTGTGTGCTTTCCGTGAAAGATCTTTGTATACATGAAGTGCATGTCGGACTACCTGGCTTGCAGCAGGAACATGAAAGTCACCGCTGCCATTTGCCTCTTCAGCTTGGTGCTCAGAAGCTGTTTTCGCAGCTCACTAGAAGATAACAGCTTTTGTTATAATTCTTTGCCTCCAGTATCATACGGTCATGAAGCTGATCTCTCTCGTGATTACAACAATGCAGGCCTGATGGTTTGATGAGGGCCCCTGCAGAATGACTCGCTGGGAAAAACAGGGAGACAGAGATGAAACAAAAGGAGCAGCTTCAAGCCCCCTACTTAGGTTCCAGGATCTCTGCCAAGGTCTCAGGTGCCACTCACAGCTGCCCAGGAACTGGGAGCAAAGAGTCCACTCAGCTCAGGCCGGGCCCAGATAAGAGAAGCTGGGGGCTCAGCCACCGGTGTGGTGTCCACGAGCATATTCCCACCAGCTTCCCCTGGAAGGATTCTAGCATCCCACGAATCCAGGTGCACCTCGGATCCCTGGTGAGAGCTGGCCAAGGTCACGCAGCAAGAGAAAGACAAAGAGGGCATCTGAACCAGAACCCCAGGTCCCTCTACACCAGCCCCAGGCAGAGACAGTGATTAACAGGGGACGGAGGCCAGAATTCTGTGGCTGGCTCTACCCAACCCATCCCCTGGATGGAGATTCCTAGAGCTGCCCCAAGATCAGTGCGGGCCCCAGAGAAAAGCAGGAACAAGCGCTTCCTCCACTGAAGGCTCATCCAGTTCCTCAGGGCCTGCAGGTGGGTGCTGGAGGTAAGACAGGTGCCCAGAGGCACCAAGTTCACTCTGGGCTCTGCCACTGATCATCTTCCCCATCTCCACAGGGATGTCTGGAAAATCCTCATGCCAAGGCTGGGGGAAGCGACATCCAAGAAGGCTTGTGGTGGAAGAGAGGCACAGTTCCTGCAGGTGCCACCTGGTCACAAGGCCTGGCCATTCCCAGCCCAGCCCTCCTCTGCCAGCACAGCTTCACAGGGTCCAAATGCATTGTCACCGGGCACATGCACACTGACCCCTCCTGAAAGGCCACACCTGGTCCCCATATAGACAAGGGCAGCCCGTGTGGCCCCTGCTACTCTGGAGACCACAAGCTCCCTCCACCAGCAGCTCATGTGTTAACCTTTAAAGAACGATTGGGCTTTTCTGGATGGACAAGGCATAGGGAACTGTTCTGGTTTGCTAATGCTGCTATAATGCAAAATACCAGAAATGGATTGGCTTTTGTAGAGGGGGTTTATTTGGTTACACAGTTACAGTCTTAAGGCCATAAAGTATCCAAGGTAACGCACTGACAACTGGGTACCTTCACTGAAGGATGGCCAATGGCATCCAGAAAGCCTCTGTTAGCTGGGAAGGCACATGGCTGGCATCTGCTCCGGAGTTGTGGTTTCAAAAGGGCTTTCTCCCAGGACGTTCGTCTCTTGGCTGCAGCAGTGAGCTCCTTCTGTCTGAGCTTATATAGTGCTCTAGTAAACTAATCAAATCCCCAGGCTGAATGGGCGGGGCCACGCCTCCATGGAAATTATTTAATCAGAGTTATCACCCACAGTTGGGTGGGTCACATCTCCATGGAAACAACCTAATCCAAAGGTTCCAATATAATCAAGAATAAATACATCTGCCCCCACAAGACTGCATCAAAGAACATGGTGTTTGGGGGGACATAATACATCCAAAACGGCACAGGGACCCTGCCTCAGAGACGCGTGGCAAGCCTCAGCTGGCCTTAGCAGGTGGGTGAGCTTGCCAGGGAGCTCTGGGAAGACCTAGGTTCAGCCCCGCCCCACCTGGGGAGAATGTCCTCTGTCTGAAGGAGCCCAGCAGGCCAGCTCCAAGGCCCTGGGCCCCTCTCCCGCCCAGAGGCTGCTCCCCCATCACAGGCTCCCAGGACCAGCTCCTGCTCTTGCCTGTAACAGCCACAGCCCCTCCCCCTCCCCCAGCCACCCTCGTTATCAGTGCCCTTCCTCTCCTCCTCTAAACTGGCATCAGCTTTATTAATATTTGAATTCTAATGGCTGATCCTTTAAATTAAGGTAGCATTTATAAATATTTTATAAGCAATGAATAATTGACCAAATTTACTATTGTCATAACTCACAGTAAATTATTGATCTAAGGGGAATAAATATTTTTTCATGTTTCATTAAGACACTAGAAAGGTAAACAAAGCCATAAAATGGCGGGTGGGGGGAATGGGGGGTGGGGCCATAGAAGGCAAATATTAGGGCGGGTGGCACAGAGGGGGGTCCACCCCTTCCCCAGCTCCACCCCATCGAAGGCATATGGGGCACAGGGCAGGCCCTTGACAAGCATCGTGTCCTTCAGACTGTTTGCTGAAGTAGCCTACCACCCACTGCCACCTTCCTCAAGACCTGCATCCCATCCCCCATCTCCTGTCCCTCCTCTTCCTCCCTCCTTGCCCACTTCAGGGCCCCCCTCTCACTCCCACCCCATCGCCAACCCCCTCCACTCCCTTGCACGCCTCTCTCTCCTTCCAGAGTCCCACTAAGGTCCACCACGGTGGCACGTCACCCTACCCACCCCCTTCCCTGCACCCGTCAACAAGCGGCGGAGAGTCCCAGCGAGAGCCACACCCCAGGGTCACTTGCAGAGTCACGGCCACCAGCCTCCACAGGGCCCCCTGTGCTGACATCCACACCCTCCCTGGTCTACCACCTCACTGCCCCGTCCTCAAACCTCCCAGGCTTCCCCCTCAAGGCAAAGAGCGTCCTTGCTCCATTCTCCACAAGGTGACTATGAGGGGTCAAGGTGTGTCCGTCAAAAAGACATGTTCAAGTCCTAACCCTGGTCTCGCGAATGTGGCCACGTGGGGAAGAGCCTTTGAAGGTGTGGTTAGTTAGGATGAGGCCAGGTTAGGGTGGGCCCCAATCTATACCACTGGGATCCTTGTAGGAGGGAAATTTGGACACATAGACAGACAGAGGGGTGAAGGCAGCCATGGGATGACAGAGGCAGAGACGGAGTGATGCATCTACGAGCCAAGAAATGCCAAGAACGGCCAACAGCCACCAGAAGCCGGCAGAGGCAAGGAGAGGCTCTGCCCAGCATCCTCCAGAAGCAGCCCACCCTGCTGACACCTGACTGCAGACTTCCGGCCTCCAGAGCTGAGAGATGGTCAGCTTCTGATGTATTAAGCCACCAAGTTTGTGGTACTTTACAGCAGCCCAGGAAACCAAGACAGTAACTTCCTCAATTTTCCACCAAACCTCACACCCTTCCTCAGGCTCACCCCCAAAAGCAGAGGAAGTTAAGCTCCCTCCAAAAGAGGAAGCTGCATTCCACGATTTGGAGTAGGGGAGCATTCCGGTTTGCAAATGCTGCCAGAATGCAAAATACTAGAGATGGATTGGCTTTTATAAAGGCACTTTATTTGTTAAACAGTCACAGTCTTAAGGCCATAAAGTGTCCAAGGTAACACATCAACAAAGGGTACCTTCACTGGAGAATGGCCAATGGCATCCAGAAAGCCTCTGTTAGCTGGAAAGGCACGTAACTGGCGTCTGCTTGCTCCCAGATTGCATTTCAAAATGGCGTTCTCCAAAATGTCAGTGTCACCTTTCAACAGCTGTCTTCAAAATGTCTCTCTAAGCTGCAGCAGCAAGCTCCTTCTGTCTGAGATCTCATATACCACTCCAATGATTAAATCAAGACCCACACTGAATGGTCAGAGCCACACCTCCATGGAAATAATCTAATCAAAGGTTATCCACTGTTGGGTGGGTCACATCTCCATGGAAACAATCTAATCCAAAGATTCCAACCTAATGAACACTAACACGTCTGCCCCCACAAGACTGCATTAAAGAACATGATGTTTTGGGGAACATAATACATCCAAACTGGCATAGGGAGCTTCTTAAAACCAACCCTCCACTCCAAGGAGGGTTTCACTGAGTACTTGGGGGAGCCAAGGGGACAATGAGGAAGGATGTGGTGTTCCAGGTAAGCCAGGGCCCGAGGGCTCAGCCTCCACACCTCATGGGTGTGGCTCCTCCTTGCCTCTAAGCATCTCTCCTGCATCTCTCCCCACAGGCCTGGAGTGCCCCTGCCCCTTTGTTCTCAGGCTTGGCTCAATGGGAGCAGGGCAAAAGGACCCCATTGGAAGATGGATGGCTAGCCCAGATGGGGTGCCAGAGCCAACGTGGGAGTGTGGAGGAGAGCTGGCAGCGCCATGCTGCTCTCCAGGGCCTCACCCCTCTGCCAATTAATGAATCGAAACTGATTCCCTGCGCCTGCAGATTGGAAACACAGGAAACACTGGGTGGGAACACACGCGCTTATTTATAGCTCTCTAGCTACTCGTTAATGACTTTTACTGCTCCGCCAATGGAACGCCAGGCTCCCGGGCCAGGGATTCACACAGAAGTCTACACCGTGAAAGTGAAATCAGGACAATGATGGGTCCCAGGGACGCCCACGCGGCGGAGCACCTCAGAGAACCTCGAAAGCAGCCAAGCATCTGGGAACCTCCCTAGAACACTTGCTCCCACAGATCCAGCCCTGACTGCTCCTTCCTGCCGTGCCCACAAGTCCTCCCTCTAATGTCCCCTCAGCCATTAAGAGTCCACTCCTCACCCTGTCTCTGAATAGTTTCATCCCCACAATCCCCACAGGCAACCCATAGGTCCCACCCATGTACCTCATCAGCCAACTGGTCTACCGGACTCCAAGCTCTTCCTCCTCCAGCCCATTCTACAGATTGACATTCAGCACTAAACTGGTCCCTGCTGCTGACACCTGCCACACTCCCCACTGTCTGAGGTCAAAATACAATGTGAGTTCCCCCGTCCCTTCCTCCATACACTATATGGCACCAGGCTAGCTTCCATCCTTCACAAGCCCTGTATATGTACTCTGTCCATGTCACCATACCTATCCTACTCTAACTCTGCACATGCTGGTCCCCTTTTCCTGAAATGTCCTTGTTCCTCTTCTCTGCCTTCAAACTCCTGCTCATCCCCCAACACCCATCCCAAATGTCTTCTTCTATGGAACTTTCCTTGACTTCCCCTTGAAGACAAAGTTAATCATCCCTTTTCCTGCAGGTCCCAGAGTGCTTTATCCTAGAACAGGTCTGTTGAGTGTTGTATCATTTAATGCTTTATCATCTAAGGTGCCAGGAAGGGGGGCTGAGTCTCATGGCTTTCTGAATCTCCAGACCCTGATTCAGAGACATTCAGAGGCTGCTGGGTGAATGAGTGGGAAGTGGAAGCTCAGATACATAGTTACAAAGGAAGTGATTTGAAATACCAGTGCTACAGGCGAACGAGTGTGGTGGATTAAATTGTGCACCCCAGTGTGGACATGTTCTTGGTCTTGGTCATCAGTCTAATGGGTGTGGACCTATTGTAACTAGGACCTCTCCAAAATGTCACTTCAGGTATGGTGTAGCCACACTGAATCAGGTGGGGCTTTAATCTGGATGACTGGAGTCCTTTGTAAACAGGATGAAATGTGGACAGAGAAAGAGAAGCCATGGGAATCAAGAAGCTGGAAGTCAGTGGAACCCAGAAGACAAAGAAGAAGATGCCGCCATTTTGACAGAAAAGCCAAGGACCCAGGACCGCCAGCAGCCAACCCCAGAACGCCACAGTCTTCAGGGAGCAAGTATGGCCTTGCTGATGCCAAGACTTCGGACTTCACTCAGCCTCAAATCCGTGAGCTGATAAAGTCACATTGTTTAAGCCAACCCACTGTCTGGTTTTAGCCACTGGGAAACTAAAACAATGAGGAACCCAGAGAATGAGGACTTGGGTCAGGAATGAGGCAATGGGAAATTCAGCCTTGTCCAAGTGAAGGTGCAGCACAATGAGAAGAAAGGTCCTAGATTTGACTTGGAATCCAGTGCCTGCCTGGATGAGCCAGGGGGCCCCAAGCAACTCACCTCATCTAATTCTGACCAAGAAGGAAGAATGGATTAGAGGTGAGAAAGAATGGTAACGACCTGAGAGAAAGCAATGGTACTGTCTTGGAGGTGGCAAGGGAAGACACAGCCAAGCAGCCAGATTGTGGGGCTCAGAGGCAGACAACAGCAGGGCAGAGACCATGAAGCAGAACGTGGCTCAGAGAGGGCAGCGATGGAGACCCAGGCTGCACAGGGAGACTTCAGGGATTCCAGCTGTTCCCAGTTCACAGCTGGAAGTGATGCAAGAGGGACATGGGGCACTCCTGTGTGGCCACAACCAGGGCAGCCGAGGCTGGAGAAGAATGCCCAGGGTGACCAAGAAGGTGACTGAGAAGGAAGAAAAGGCTGGGACAGTTCTTGGGGGGGAGGGGGGAATGGCCCTGTGACTCCTCCATCCAGTGTGAGAAGAGGAAGGGAGCCCCTTCACAGACCACCATGCCAGGCCACCCACTTAATCACTGCACCTCTCAGTCTCCCTGGGCCATGGGCCGTGCTACCTCATATTCACTGGAGGAACAGAAGTAGAGACCAGAGATTAGGAGACCCTGGGTTCAAACCCTAAGCTACCCTTGACCTCAGAGCCAAGAGCCCTGGCCCAGGAGACAAGCAAGCCCACCATTAGCGCTGTGCGTCCTTGGGCAAGTCACTTAACCTCCCTGAGGTTCCGGTCCCCACGTGCAGGGCTGTCTTGAGGAGTAAACGAGCTAATTCGCACAAAGAGCTTAGAACAATGCTTGGCTGCACACACAGCAAGAGCTCCTGTCTCCCGGCCCCAGGTCCACCCCAAGGTTCAGACAATGCGTAGGTGCCTGCCTGCTGGGCCCTGAATCTCCAGTCTCTCCCAACCCCAGGGATTACTGGCAGGAGCAAGGTCACCTTTCAGCCAGCAGCCCTTCCAGTAGAAGCTGCAGGTGGGGGAATGTCCCCGCTCTGCACCTCTGAGGCCTTGCATGTTTAGTTCTGCAGCACAGCCTGCCGCTGATTTCCAGGAGGCACCCCGGGGCTCCCAGGTATGCTACAGGAGCCTGGAGGCTTCTAAATCTCTGCACCTCTACTCTCCTGTTAGCAAGATACCTCGCCATCCCTTCCTGTGAGCTCACCCATGTGGTGAATCATCTCATCACTGCAGAGCCAGAGCAAGGGACCCCCAGCACCCACGGTCAGTACGATAGGGACCCTTCCCCTGCCTTATACACAGTGGCAGCTCGAACAGTTTCACCATTTGTTTGTGGGTGCCTGTCACCCCCTAGCCTGAGCTCCCTAAGGACATGGGCCAGCACTGGCTCACCTCTCTGTTCCTAGCACCCAGCCCAGGTCTGGACACCCACAACACCCTGGGTAGCATGTGACAATGTGGACAGTGCTGCAGGGACCTAACTGTAGCCTTGGCCCTCAGCTGTTGCTGGGACAGGAGGCTGCTCTCACTGGCTAAACTTCAGGCAACAGGCCCCTCCCCACGTGGGCCTGTCCTGCAGGGGTGCAGTGCGTAGCTGCCTCCCTGTGCCACAGCCCCAGGCAGGCAGTGGGTGAGCCCATCCAGCCCTCTGTGTTTCGTCCCTGCTAGAAGCAGGACTGAGGCTCGGATCTGAAGCCCACCCCACTGAGGTGGGGGAGACCCCAGAGACCGAGTGGAGCCCCAGTCCATCAGGCCACCTTTTCTGACTCCAAGCCAGGGGTCAGTGCCCACCTCCGGGAGTGAGCCTCCAGGCTGCCAACTGCACTGTCCCTCCCTCTTCCAGAGCCATGGCCTCCACAGTGCACCCCTGAACCAGATGACACTCCCCAGCCCGGATGACCCCACTCCTCTGCTCTCTTGGTGGCAGCCATCAAGCCCTCAGCCAAGCCTGGGAGATCACAAGCAAGGAAGAGCCACCCTAATGCCTGCCTCACCCCTCTGCAGGCTGCTCCCCCAAAACCCTCACCACCTGGCCACCTGGGGGGCAGGGGCAGCCCTGGAGGTGGTAGTAGGGTAAACAGTGTTGGTTACACAACCCCAAGTGCTGCTCTATTCTTTATCTCCTTTGTTTTATGGTCCTTCTGTGGAGACATCCAAGTAGGTTTTGACCACACTGGTCATTCCAGTTGCCTGGAGCCAGGTGGGGAGGTGGGGACAGTGACTTCCACACCTTCCTGACACGATTTACAAATGAGCCTCTGTCCATCCAGTCAGTGGATGCTCTCCCTGGGAAGCAGCCCAGCTGTGCAAAGGGCCTGGGGCCCCAAGCCCAGCTCTGCCACTCAGGCTATTATTTTGTACGATGGGGGGCATGCAGGGAGGCACAGGGCACAGCACCCCCCTGAGAAATAAAGCCTCTGGCACATTTAGAATAAATTTACAATAAATTCTAAAATGCTAAGTCCTTCCCTAAGGGGAGGGGCCCATTCATTCATTCATTCATTCACCAAGTGCTTAGCACCCCTCCCTTCTGGCCCCTTTGAAACTGAAACTACTTTAGAGCAGAGGACCTCCATTGACACAGAGGGGCAGGTGACCAGCTGCTTTCCACCCCCATGGTGTGGGGGTCTAACACAGAAGGAAATAAGGCTCCCTGTTGCCCAAAGAGAGATGGAATAGCCCCATGGTGAGAGGCCATGTTCTGGTACTGCCTGGGTTCAAATCCCTGCTTGGACAAGTCACAGGCTCTCGTGCCCCATCCTAGAAACAGGCCTACAGTAGTCCCCACCTAATAGGACTGGAATGAGAAGGGAACGGGTCTATACTAGGAAGCACCCACCAGTAAATGCAAATAACCTATCATCTGCTGCAGGAGAAGTGAGCTAAGAAAGAAGGTGGCCCAGCCAGGTTCAGAAGCACAGGGAAACCCGAGAGCAGGCTAGAGGAGCAAGGCCTAGGCTGATGGTTAGGGAGTGGGCATGGCAAATGTCTGTCCTCTGCTTGTCTTCTCCACACATCCTTGAGCAGGGCTCCCCTGGGGCAGGTGTCCAGGTGAGGGGTGCATGGGCTGATGTCCACCTGGGTTCCACATGCTGAAGCTTGCATCTGCTTTGCTCATTCACCCCCAGGTCCTGCCTGGGCCTTGCTTTGTAACATGTCATTAGCCTAGTGGCTTTCAACAACAACCAGAGTCTCCAAAACTGTAGAGACAGAGCCAGCCTTAGAGAAGGGGGCTAGAGGGGACAGCTGACCTTGTTCCCAGCAGCCACCTTTGGAAGGAGACACTACCAGGAGTGAGGGTCCCCCAACACTGCAGAGGACAGCTTGGCTGGCTTGGCCAACCCCACACCCTGGAGAAGTGGAGGCAAAGCCCTCCTGATGGTAGGCCATGGCCCACACAGCCCTGGACATGGAGGCAGGCCCCACAGAGCCCATGTGCCAGCCCTGGGTGACCCTGGCCCAGCCGAGAAGCTGGCTCCCTCCTGGGCCTGCTGAGAAAGGGCCCACTGACCCTGGAACATCACCCATCTCTGCTCCCGGGTGCTTCAGGGCAGGCGGAGAGAGAACTCAGAAGTCCCCCACGGCCAGCAGGGATGAAGGGGATCTTTGCCAGTGGTTGCGAAAATGTTCACAGGAGCAAATGCTTTGAAAAAATTGAAAATTATGCAACAAAATTCACAGACTAGAGAAGAATTTAAGAGAAATCAGGGAAATAAGGCTTAGTTTCCCAGCAGCACATTCCAGCCACAACAAGACACTTTGGGAGCCAGGTAATCACAATTGCCCCTGGAGACCACCACGAATCGCTCCAAGCATCTACCACATACGCAGCCAGAGGTCTCACACTGGGAACACGGAGGCGATGCAGACACAGCCCCAGGCCAGGACCAACACGGCCTGGAGCGGGAGCGGGGGCAAGAGCTGGGGGGGACACAGGACATCCGGATGCCCGTAGGGGATGTCAGGTAGGAGGCACAGGGCAGGCAGTCTCTGTGGCCTTGGTGGCAAGGGGGCTTATGTCGGACAGCGGGGCTGACACTGAGCAGAATCTAGATAAAATGGGGACCCAGAGAGGAGGGCAATCCAGGCTAGAAGCCCTGTGGGAGCGAGGCTGGGCCCCATGGCCTCTGTGGATATGAGACTGCCAGGGGGCTCCCCTTGGGGCAGGGGGGGATACAGAGGGAAGGCAGAGTTCACAGCAGAGAACTTGGATGCTCAGCTGAGGGGCTCTGCTTTGATCCCATGAGCACTGGGGAGCCCCAAAGTGTTGCTGAGCAGAAGCGGGATCTGCTGAGAGCTTGCCTTTACGAAGGAGGCCCCAAGGAGTCTGCAGCAAGAGGATCAGAGGCTGAAGCCAACGACTTCTCTCCTCACACTAGCAGGAACAGGGAGTATGGGGCCAGGGCTGTTGTAGAAATAGAGGCAGAGCTAGGCCAGGCAAGAAGCAGAGTGGGGACCAGCAGGAGGACAGGCCTGGGAGAAGGCCCTGAGTGCCCAGAGCCCTGGCCCCAGCCTACAGCCAGCAGGACCAGTGGAGGGGTCCAGACTGCACAGAGCACAGGCTACACCTCACAGGCAGTCCCGCTACACCTGCACCAGCCAAGAGGACTCCATGATTCTCTGCTCTGAGCTGAGGGAGCCGAGGCCAGGAAAGGCTGTGCCAGGCGAGAGCTCTGGCCATCTAGAGGTGCCACACTGCCCACCCCAAGCCTGGCTCCTGCCTCAGGCCCCAGGGGAAGAGCAGGGGACAGCGTGGCCAGCCCTTCAGCCCTCAGTCAACACCTGCGCTGCCCTGAGAGACAGCTCTGCCCTGAAAGGCTTGAGAGAGCTGGATGAGGCCTGAGTGCCCCGGGGAAGGAGCCAGCAGAGGATAGGGCATCATGACGGAGGGGACAGCAGACCCCTCACCCAGCCTGCCCCTAACAGTCCCTGAGGAGCGCAGGCACCCAGCAGGGCCCAGCAGAGCCTGGGGGTGGGGAGGGCACGACCACCTCAGGCCCATTTGCTGAAGTGTGGAGAAGGGTCTGGCCATGTGGAGCACAGGGGCCGTGGGGAGACCCTACAGGCCGAGGGGCTGTTCCTGGGATTGAGCATGTGAGTCCAGGACCTCTGAGCAGGACAGCAGTCTAAGGTCACTGAGCTGTGTCAGGAAACTTTGCAATCAGAGTGGCCCAGACAGCTCAGCACAAGACCCTCCCTAGAGCCCCCTTCTGCCCTAAGGTCCCTGGGCCTCAGCCAGGCAGGCACTGACAGTGCCCGGCAGACAGCACAGGCCAGCATTGTCCAAGCGAAGCAGACTTTCTCCTGCAGGTGAGAGGCCCTCCCAAGGGACAAGCTCAGCCGGGGCAGAGGCCGGGAGAAGGGGCTGGTAGCACAAGCTCCCACGCAGGGGCCTGCTTCTAGGGGCACTGGGGCCTATCAGCCAGGGCAGGGAAGGCCTATGGATAGAGGAGAACCCCCAATAAGCACCATGCACTGCTCACTGCAGTTCACTCTCTCTTCACAGCACTTTTCCTGCTGAGAAAGCAGCTTCAGACATGGAAAGCAGCACCCACTCCCTCTCCTCTGCCCAGATGCCTCCTCTGGACAAACAAGGGGGACTCAGGACGGGGAAGAAAGGGGGAGCTGCTAGGGGCCAGGGTTGGGGAGGCTCACTTGGCACAGAGCTCCCAGGCTCAGAGCAAACAGCCCCTTCTGGATGACGTGCCAGCTCCCATGCGGGCACACCATGGTGCCCATACGTGCTGCTGCCCTGGGCTGTTGAGGAGTTCCCATGCCTGTGCGGTTCCATGGGGCTGCACAGGGACTGGGCCAGGAAGATTCCTGGTGGTTCTGGAGATACCGGATGGGGCTCTGTGCTGCTCAGCACTGGATCCCCTCTATGTGGGGACTTCTCACCCCAGCAAAGGGCAGCCCAGCTCAGCCTCGCGCAGACGCACTACCTCCCAGAGACCCGTGTGAATGGGCTCCCAGGAGCCCCCACCAGGCCTTGGTCAGCCCTCCAAGGTCTGCTGAGGTAGCCAGGCAGGCAGCAAGTGACAACCTCTGCTGTGTCTCACCACAAGCACAATGATACTGTGGGCAAAACAGGCCAGGGGAGGAATTTAACTTCCTGAAGAGCTACCCTGTGCCTGGCAGCTTCCCCTCCTTGTCTCATGGGATCTGCCTAACGATTCTGAAATCATTTCCCAGATTGGGACAGTGAGGCAAAGTCAATTGTCCACGGCAGCAGGCAGGGAACAGAGCCTGAGTTTAAACTCAAGCAAGACTGAATCCCAATTTGCCAAGTGGAACAAGTAACAACCGAGAACCAGCAAGTAAGGACATAGAACCAATAGGTGAGGACACATAGAACCAACAAGTGAAGACCAAGAACCAGCAGGTGGAGACACAGAACCAGTAGGTAGAGACATAAAACTGGCAGGTGGAGACCAAGAACCAGCAGATGAAGACACAGAACCAGCAGGTGAGGACAAAGAACCAACAAGTGAAGACCAAGAACCAACAGGTAAAGACATAGAACCAATAGGTAAAGACGGAGAACCAGCAGGTGAGGACAAAGAACCAACAAGTGAAGACCAAGAACCTAGAACCATTAGCAGCTGATGAACGGGCGAGAGAGGCCATACTCTAACAATAAAGGAAACCTTCCTGACCTCATCCCAGGCACATGTCCCCACTGACTGGGCTCTAGTTCTCCCCGCTCCCCACCCCCTCCCAGACCCCCAGAGCCCCCATCCTCTCAACAACCTCCCCAACACTCCCAGTACACACAGGACCACATATTCATTTTCTGGATCTGTTTACACCCTAACAGCACTGATGGATGGAAGGTGCTGCTGGCTGGTTGAGTGAGCTGAGGCACTGGCACCTATCTGGGCAGAGCCTTGCCAGAGAAGGGGCACCACTCTCCCCCACATGGGTAATAGGAACATGAACCCAAAGCCCCAGAGCTTCAGAATGTCCACAGGAGGGAACAAGATGGCACAGGCACTGGGGATGTGTAGCCCACCGCCCTGCTGGGGCTGGCTCCATGGCCACCCTGCCCCGTTGGCTCCCCACCTGGGCCCTGCCAGCATGCCGCTTCTACTCTGACAATGTCACCAGGATCTGGCATGAGGGGAGGTGGGTGGGCAGACATGCTCACTCACCCCAGAACTCCCTCTCCAATAAGGCCCCCACCATGCACCTCCACTCCACCCAGGGGCCCTGGCTCCCACCTGGGGGAGACAACCAGATGACATCCCTGTGCATCCAGCCAGGCTGCACTTCCTTCAACCCAGCCACCCAGAGAACTGGCTGCCAAAATAAACCTGGCCATTGTCACACACACACCATCACCCAAACCCCTGGCTTCCTATCCAGCTCAGCTCCCCTCACCCCCTCCCACCTCCTCCGCCCCCTTCAAAGCTCAGCTCAAGCATCCCTTCCTCCAGGAAGCCTCCTAGGACCTTCCCATCTCTGCTCCTCCCCAGGTACCCCCACACCTGGGACTCAGCTCATCCTGGGCAGTAACCATTCTGAATTGTCACCCTCTGTCCCCACCACCAGATTATGAGCTGTGGGAGATCAGGGACCACACTGAGGCCACTTCAGGGTCCCCAAAGCACAGGTGCCTGGGTCAAGTTTATTGAATGTGTGAATGAAACCACCGGATTAAATCAGACCAAGAGGCTGACTAGTATCACACAGAAAGTATTGATTTTGCCCTACAGAACTTGAGCCAAAGCTTTCCAAGCAAGGACCCAGGATAGAAGGCAGAGGGGGAGGATGAGAGAAGGAAAGGAGGATGCATTTCCCAGTTCCTTCCCGGGCCCAGCAGAGAGCTGATCGTGTTTCATGGACAGCATGCTGCTGAATCCTCACAAGGACTCAGGGAGGTAGGCGTCATTGCTGTCACTATGGTAGGAGATGGAAACTGAGGCAGAGGGGAGCTCGGTGACTTGCCTGAGGGCCCAAGGTAACTCAGATCTCAGAGCCCAGGCCAGGCTGTCTCCAGGACACACTGCCTCGGCTCACATTCCTCAGGCCATGACAGCAAAGGCAGCTGCCCAGAAGGGAGCTAACACTTTTTTGCCTTAAATGGCTGACTTCTCCAGTGGTTTTTAAAAGGATCCAACACCAAGGGAAGCGCTACTCAAGGCTGAGAATCAGAATATTTATAGCATTTAAGCATAATCGTATTCAGATGAGGACTACATATTGCTCACTGCAATTTGCACTCTCCAAATCATATTTTTTCCACAGGGAAGGAGGGCTGATGGCTGTAAGGAGTTTGGGAGATACAGGCATTCCAGCTGTGGCCCAGCCCTTGGCACCCAAGGCAGCACCCACCCAGACACCCTTGCCTAGAGGGGCAGCAAGAAGGCCAAGGACCCCCAAGCTGTCAGGCCCCACTCAGGGCGAGCAACGGAAAGATGGGCTAGGCATCTGCCATATGGCTTAGAGGCTGCCCACCCCTTTCCGTTCTACTGCTCAAACGTGGCTCCTGCGTTTGTACTTTTAGTTTCCACTGATAGAGAGTGATCGTAGCAGCATAAAGCTGATGTGCATTCAGTAAACAAACAACATCGTGGTGCTGTGTCTGCAGAGTCAGCTACAACCGATGCTTGGAGCACCATGGACCCACCACTGCCTTGTGCTGGAACTGGGGGGCCCAGGGGGACCCACACATTGGGGCTTGGAGTTGCCTAGACCTGGTTCACTTAAGGTGGCCGGATGAAGCCATCAAGACCCTGTGGGTGGGCAGGGGGCTGGTGGGGCACAGCGCAGGGCAGAAGCCTAAGGAGCAAGACGGTGAGAAGAAAAGACGACAAGAGTGCATCCCAGGAGGCCTTCAGCAACCACTGCCAAAGGGGGGTCTGTCTGCCCCCGTGGATCTACTGTGCCTCCTTCCTGCTCATCCTGGCCACCACACATGCAACACCACACAAACAACACACATGACACACCACACAAACATAAACAACACAACACACACAAAACATACTATACAACACACAAACGTAACACACACAACAAACAGCACACACAACACAAATAACACACCACACACACACCAAACACAACACAAACACATCACACACCCACAACACGTATCACACACAACACAAACACATCACATACCAGACACACTACATGCCACACACACACTACCCAATACACATACACACCACACATGTACCCCACACACACTCACACAGGTTTCACACAGATGCAAAGCCACCGGCAGAGCCACAGTCCTGAGCAGAAGTCTTTGAAACCCACCCTCTCGCACGGTGTGTGCATGTGTGTATGTGTGTGCATGTGTGTGTGTGCGCACACTTCTCAGAGGGGCAGAGTATTTACAGGAAGAGAGGGCAGCTACGGGGTCCCGGCTCAACCTCCCCTCCCCTCCCTCCAGAAGCCGCTCTGCAAACACTCAGCAGAGAAGCGGCTGCCCCCACCCCTCCCACAGCCCTCTTGACCAGACGCAGGCCCTCCCTGAGCGCGTCCAGCTTGCACACACTAATTAGAAAGCTGAGCTGCCAAAGGTCACCTCGAGACAACCGTGGAGAGTTACCGCGCCCAGCCTTGCCATTCTCTCTGATTTGATGCCGGGTGCCCTGCCTGCCAGTGCAGGCTCCACACCCCACCGTTTATCCTTCTTTGCATTATCAAACATCTACCGGGGAAGGAGCACAGCCTGAGCTGTTTATTCAGCTCATGGAAAGCAGCAGCCCCAGATGCAAATGGAATTGCCCAGGAGAATGGGGGCATCCCCTGTTGCACCTTCCTGGCTTCCCCTGGGCCTGGGTGCAGGGCTGAGCCCAGGAAAGGAGAAGCCCTGGGGAAAGAGAAGCACTGCGGAAAAAGCAGGGTCAAGAAAAGGAGGTCAGAGGACAGCAACAGCTGAAGTGGAGGGTCAATCTTAGGCTCGGCAGGCAGACCAGGAAGCCCGCACTGAGGCCTGGGCGGGCTCCAAACCTGAAGGAATTCTGTGAACTCCCTGCAGAGCTCACCTGGAGAGAGGAAGCAGGTTCCCATGCAGGACCTCATGTTCTTTCTCCCACCTTCTTGCCTCCATACAACCCTCCCCTATTTAAAAAACAAAACCTGCAAAGGGTTCCCATCCCCACAGGATCTGGCTAAGACCCTCAAGGGCTGAGCCTTGTCCAGCTCTGCCCAGCACCTGCCCTCAGCCCCTCACACACCTGTCACAGATTACTTCCCATTCCCTGTCAGCCCTCCTCACACCTCTGAGCCCTCGCCCATGCTGGGCCCCACTCTGGATGACTGTCAGACCAACTCCCAGTCCAGGTGTATCAGAGACATCCCTGCTCAGTCCCCAAGACACAGCTCAAGCAGGAATCACCTCCCAAGATGAGCCAGGTGCTCCTGCAGTGTCCAAGCTCGCCTCCATCATGGCACCCTCAGTGCACTGTCTCCAATGCAAGAGGATGCGCTGCTGGAGGGGCCAGGCCATGCATCATTTATGCCTGGATCCTGAGTCCCAGGATAGTGTAGGCATGTGGAAGATACACAATAAACACTAAAGGAGGGAATGAATGAATGATGAAGAGGATGGGTGGATGGATGGATGGATGGATGGATGGATGGATGGATGGATGGGAGGATGGGTGGATGGGTGTTGTGTGTGTGTGAGGCTGGGTGAGTGTCTAGGTAGCTGGATGGGTGGATGGATGAATGGGTGGATGGATGGGTAGATGGGTGGGTAAAGAGATGGATGGGTGGATAGATAAATGAATGGATGGATA
>PVKY010003356.1:0-21951 GCA_004027775.1 Bradypus variegatus | reverse complement strand
GGACACCATTGGCCATCCTTCAGTGAAGGTACCCGACTGCTGATGTGTTACCTTGGACACTTTATGGCCTTAAGACTATAACTCTGTAATCAAATAAACCCCCTTTTATAAAAGCCAGTCCATCTCTGGTGTTTTGCATCCCAGCAGCATTAGCAAACTAGAACACTGTCATTCTGTTAATGTGTATTATATTAATTGATTTCCTTATAATGAACCAACCTTGCATACCAGGGATAATCCCACTTGATCATGGTGTATAATTATTTTATATGCTGTTGGATTCAATTTGCTAGTATTTTGTTGAGGATTTTTGCATCTATAGTCATAAAAGCTATTCATCCGTAGTTTATTTTTGGAGTATCTTTATCTGGCTTTGGTATGAGGGTGACGTTGGCCCCATAGGATGAATTGGGGAGTGTTCCCTCCTCTTCAGTTTTTTGGAAGAGTTGGAGCAGAATTAGAGTAAAGTCTTCTTGGAATGTTTGGTAGAATTCTTGGAATTCCCCCAGGAAGCCATCAGGTCCTGGGCTTTTCTTTGTTAGGAGGTTTTTGATTACTGATTCAATCTCTTTAGTAGTAATCAGTTTGTTGGGATATTCCATTTCTTCTTGAGTCAGTGTAGGTAGTTGGTGTGTTTCTAAGAATTTGTCCATTTCTTCTAGGTCATCTAATTCTTTGGTGTACAGTTTGGTCATTTTTATTTCAGCTGTGTCGGTAATAATGTCCCCCTTTTCATTTCTGATATTTGTTATTTGTGTCCCCTGCTCCTTTTTTCTTTGTCAGTTTAGCTAAGAGTTTGTCAGTTTTGTTGATCTTGTCAAAGAACCAACTTTTGGTTTTGTTGATTCTCTTTGTTGTTTTTTTGTGTGTTTTTTTGTTCCATTTATCTCCACTCTAATCTTTTCTAGTTCTGCCAGTTTTGACTTAGGTCTCTTGATTTGAAGTCTTTCTTCTTTTTTAATGTAAGCATTTAGAGCTATAAATTTCGCTATCAGCACTGCCTTCAATACATCCCTTAAATTTTGTTCTGTTTTGTTTTCATTTTCATTTGCCTCTAGATATTTCCTAACTTCACTTGTGGTTTCTTCTTTAACATTGGTTGTTTAAGAATATGTTGTTTAATTTCTACATATTTGTGAATTATCCCTTTCTCCCTCTATTATTGATTACTAGCTTCAGTCCATATTTTTATTTTTTTAGTTTATTGAGACTTCCATTGTGATTGAACCTATGTTCTATCCTGGAGAATGATCCATGTGCTCTAGAGAAGAATATGTATTCTATTGTCATTGGGTGAAGTGTTCTAAATATGCATATGCCTGTTAGGTCTAGTTGGTTTGATGTACTGTTCAAAGTGAGTGTTTTCTTCTAGATCTTCTGACTAGATGTTCTATCCATTATTGAAAGTGATGTAATGAAGTCTCCCACTATTAATATAGAACTGTCAGTTTCTCCCTTCAAATCTGTCAGTATTTGCTTCAGATATTTTGGGCTCTGCTGTTAGGTGCTTATTATTTATAAATGTTACATCTTCTTATTGAATTAATCCTTTTATCAGTATATTATGACCATCAGTCCCTCATACCTATTTTCGACTTAAAGTGTATTTTATCTGATTTTAGTAAAGTAACCCCAGCTCTTTGGGTTACTACTTTAATAGTACATTTTTTTTCATCCTTTCACTTTCAGCATACTTGTATCTTTGAATTTAAGGTGAGTCCCTTGCAGACAGCATATAGTTGGGTCATGCTTTTTTATTCATTCTGCTGATCTCTGCCTTTTGACTGGAGAGTTTAATC
Organism: Bradypus variegatus; assembly: GCA_004027775.1. Taxonomy (NCBI): domain Eukaryota; kingdom Metazoa; phylum Chordata; class Mammalia; order Pilosa; family Bradypodidae; genus Bradypus; species Bradypus variegatus. The sequence goes on along the minus strand of PVKY010003356.1, from coordinate 20,152 downwards.
CATTCATATTTAAAGCTACTACTGATAATACAGGACTTTCTGCTGCCATTTTTCTTTTTAGCCTTTGTACATCTTAAGCCTTTTTTGTCACTCTATTCTTCCATTAATGCCTACTTTTACATTTATTTGATTTTTCCTGTTGTACCATATTGAGTGCCTTCTCATTTCTATCTGGATATATTTTTCATATTTTTCCTTGTGGTTACAATGGAGTTAAAATTTAACATCCTAAATATATAACAGTCATGTTTGGTTTGATACCAACTTAACTGCAATAGCATGCACCTATATTTTTCATATACTCCTCTGTCCTCCCCACCATGTTTTTGTACTTGTTACCTTTTATATTTTGTACACTATATTTCCAAAAACATAGATTTATCATTACTTTTTATGCATTTGCATTTTAGCACCTGTAGGAAGTAAGAAATGGAGTTACATGCCAAATAATACAATGCAATAATACTGGCATTTACAGTTACCCAAATGGTTACCTTTACCCCAGGTCTTTATTTCTTTGTGACCACTGTCTGGTGTCCTTTTCTTTCAATCTGAAGAACTCCCTTTAGCATTGTTTATAGGGCAGGTCTAGTGGTGATGAACTCCTGCAGCTTTTGTTTATCTGGGAATTTCTGAATCTCTCCCTGATTTTTGAAAGGAAGTCTTCCCAGATACAAAATTCTTGGTTGGCAGTTGTTTTCTTTCAGCACTTTATGTATGTCAACTTTCTTGCCTCCATGGTTTCTAATAAGAAACCGTACCTCCATCTAATTGGGACTCCCTTGTAAATAACATGTTGCTTGTTTCTTACTACTTTCAGAACTCGCTCCTTGTCCTTTGCATTCAGTAGTTTGATTGATATACAGTGGGGTATGTTTTTCTTCATGTTTATCCTGTTTGGTGTTCTCTTGGATGTGCATATTCATATCTTTGCTAAATATGGGAAGTTCTCTGCCATTATTTCTTTAACTATTCCTTCTGCCCCTTGCTCTCTTTCTTCTCCTTCTGGGACACCCATAATGTGTATAATGGTGTGCCTGATGGTGGCCTGTGGCTGTCTTATGCTATTTTCATCTTTAATATTTCTTTTTCTTTCTGCTCTTCAGACTGACTTATTTCAAGTGTCTTGCCTTCAAGTTCACTAATTCTTTCTCCGCCATCTCCAGTCTGCTCTTGAAACCCTGCTGGGAATTCTTCATTTCAAGTTATTGTGGTCTTCAACTCCAGTAGTTCTGTTTGGTTCCTTTCTAAAATTTCTGTCTCTTTGCCAGAATTCTCATATTGCTCACTCATTGTTTTCTTAATATCCTTTAGTTCTTTGTACTTTCCTTCATCTCCTTGAGCATTTTTAAGATCACTTTTTTAAAGGCCTTGTCCACATTCTTGTGTGCTTTGCTGGTGTTTTCAGTATTTTCATCCTCTTGCTTTGGATGGGCCGTCATTTCTTGCTTTTTATTTGTCTTGTACTCTTTTTTTGCACGCTGTACATTTCAATATTTTGAAATGTGAACTCTGGGATTTATTCCCTGAGATGTCTCTTTCTTGGTTTTGTAACCGGCAGGGAGTGACACGTTTTCTGGAGCTTCAGCCCTCCTGTCAGGAAGGTCTGTCCAAGGCAAGTGCAGTGCGCAGGGTTTTCCGTCTTTCTGGGTCTCTGTCTTGTCCTGGATTTTTGCTAATTGTTTTGGAGTCCCCTGTTTACAAGAGCTCGCTTGGTCCCTCTGCTTACCAGAAGACAGACCGCCCTGTCCTGGGTGTTTGAAGCTGGCAGGCCTTTGTCCCAGACCATCTACACTGTTGTTTTTTATACTCCTTTCATTGTCTCAACGCTGCTTTTGCCTGGAGGGCAAATTCTGGGAGCGTCACCCTGGAAGGAATTTCACAGCCAGCACAGGGCCAGGAACCCACTAAGGTGGCACAGACCAGCTCCAGCACACCCTGGGGAGGGGGTCAGGAGGGGTGCCAAGAGCTTCTTCCATGGCTCCCCAAAGCTGAGCTTTGTTGTCCTGCCCGGCAAATGCAGCCCATCAACCAACTGTCTCCTGCAACCCTGAGGAAATGAAGTGTCTTTAAATCTCCTCCGCTGTGGCCTTTGTCTGGGGCAGGTGGAAATAATGGCCACCCTCAGAGCCAAGCCGCCAGAGTCCCAAAGTCGCTAATCAAAGACCGTGATCGGCAATTGGCCAGGCACACCCCTGGTCCTGGGGAAGAGGATTTTTCTGTCACCAGCAAACCACCAGGGGCTGAACCCCACGACAGCCTGACATGAGGGTGGGAGATGGGCGCTGGTAGCCGCCACACAGAGAGAGTAATTTACTGGTCTTTACTGTCCTTCACCAGCCTCCTCCCACTCTTCCCTGGAGGCTGCAGAGTGCTCCGCGGGATTCTGGGGTTCCCAATTGTTTCAGATGGTTCCTGCCTGTTCAGTGGTTGTTCTGCTGGAGGCACTGCGCCAGGAGCTCCCTGTTCCACCATCTTCGCACACTTACCAACTTTCACATTTTCTTCACTGATGTCAGTTATACTATTAAAACTGTAAAAAATGTTTTTTCCAGCATTGGAGTGGCCCTGCCCCTCTGCCACTCAGACCACACGGTTCAGATGAGGCACACCCCCTGCTCTGGCACGCTGGTTTTTGAGCCTAATCTCTGCCTAATTTGGGGCCACAGTGACCATGGCCAGGGCTGACCAACTCCTAGTTTTTGGAGCGTATCTGCCAGCCCTCTAGCCTTCCTCCTGTCCCCAGCTGGGCCTCAAGTGTGCAGGTCTCCGAGGGGCATGTTTGGGCTGCGCTGGGGAGCAGCCCGTTTTTCTAGGGGAGAATCTTGGCTTCGTTGGCATGGAGGCTGAACTTCAGAGTGAAGCAGGAACAAGGCCAGCTTGCTTGAGTCCGAGATGTGCTTTAGCCGTCCAGCGTTGAGTCAGTGCTTGCTCAGGGCCTGGAGGCTTGACCAGAGAACAGTATCGTGGCTCGCGGTTCCTGTGGGGATGAGTCTTCACGAAGCTCTGTACCTCATGTGCATGCCAGTCTCAGCCCTCTGCTTGGGCCTCATACAGTCCACCTGGAGAGAGGAAACTCATGACACGTGCCTATTAGCAAATCACATGCCAGTTTCAGCCAGGTGGCGATATGGATTCCACAGACAGCGGGTGCAAGGTGCTCGTGGGGAAGGAGCTGGGGCTCATGGCAGAGGTAGAGTGGAGGGGTGCCAGCCTAGGGCAAGCTGCTCAGCTACCTTGAAACCTCGGTTTCCTCATCTTTCAAATGCATGCGTCCTGTGTAAATGTGCAGTGTTTTGGGGCAGGGGGAACACTCTGACAGCTGTGAGGCAGCCTCAGGTGGGGTCACTCGGAAGCCATCACCAGCTGCACAACTCCCTGCGCTTGCAGGGTGGGGTGGGGGCTGCTTGGAGTTTCACGGTGTGCGCTAAGGGGAGCACAAGTTCAGCGTGCTGACCGAGGTGCTGCCTTTCCTGGTCGCACCCTGTCTGAGTTCTGGGTGGTGCTTCTTTATCTGGGTTGTCACAGACACCCAAATTGCAGAAAGACTCCTCTGGCATTACCATTTTCTAAACATCCCGAGAGAATGTGGCAAATCCAGACTTGGTAGGTTTTGTGGTGGGGCTAGGAAGTGGGCAGGGCCCAGGGGGAGGGGTGCTGGCTGCCCCTGCACCAGTGTGGGGACAGTGGTGAAGGGCAGGCCAAGGCTCCTCCAAGGACGCTCCGGGCAGCCTCTGGGACAGGCAGGGGGATGGAGAGTTTTTTGTTGCTATTTAAATTAGAGGGCACAGCTTCTGAGTTCAGATGTGTGTAGCTGCCCAGGACCCCATGTGTGAGTACTCACAGCAGGCTGTCCTTCCTTCCGGGGGTGAATAAAACAGTCACCTGGGGAGTAGTAAATACCACCTGGTATGAATTACCTGGAATTAATTTGGAGCTCTTTATTTGTTGTTCTCTTAAAAGTTGAGGGGGGCTCACAGCAAAGAAAGGAAACTTTGGGACTTTGACTCTGCATTTGAGGGTTTTGTTCAATACCAAAGGTATCTTCCCCCCGCACATGCTCTTTTCCCTCCACTCCCACTGAATGCTACTGGAAAGGCCTAAGCCTTGGCCGTCCCTGCCCCTTGGCTGGCCAGTCAGTCAGAGCGCATCCTCTCGGTCTCCCCGTGAGGCTCCCACACTGCCCTGTCCCACCTTTCCCTCCCACCATGGCCACAGTCCGGACACTGTCTGCCCGTGCACCTCATCGCTCCAGCCATGTCTGCCTCTGGCCATGGCTGCCAGTTACTTACCTGAAACACAGCTCAGGTAGGTTCCCCTCAACTTTAAACCCCTCAGTGGCTCCACGTTGCCTCTAGAATAAAGTTCCAGTCCTTGATGTGGCCTCCAGGACCCTGTTCCTTCCCTGGTGCACCCTACTCCGGGCCCCTGCCCCCACCCCGACCCGTCTTTAGCCAGTGTCTGCATGATGATGCGTCCCCATGTCCCCGTTCCTGGAGCACACCCCCACTCCCTGTGACAGCAGCTGTTCCAGTCTGCGCCGCACCTAAGTGACCACATGCCCTCAGTACATGTCCTCAGGAAGAATATTTATCAAAGAAAGTGAGTTGTTTGTAGCTCTGCTTCTACATAATTCCAGGATGTGAATTTCAGTGCTGCATTTGACCTTGTAACTGATAATCAGAAATAAAGCCTCGGCGGGCGAGTGGCCTCGTGAAGATCCAAAATGATGATCTCCTTAAATGGTTAACACTGATGAGACTTTTTCTAAGTAAAAAATGTTTTCTTAAGTCTTTGAACAGCACCCTTTCATATTATCTTTTTCTATTCTCCAAAAGGATTTTGCCCTTGAGGTGTAGTTTTTAATTCAATTAGAATTGTTACCAAAAGACAATTGCCAGTTTTATTAAAACAGAAAAAACATAAACCTACTTTTATGATTTAACACTTTGAGAGAGATTAGACACTGGAGGTTTTTAACAAATGTATATTTATTAATGCTCAAAACACTGGACTGACAACACAAGTGAGAAGAGTCTACAATAAATTAAGATTCTTGAATTTGTAAAAAAAATAAAGCTACCTCACGTGCAGGTACATGCTATCCTCACAAATGAGTCCACGGGAAGAAACACCTCTCACCCTTTCGAGAAACGCCTCAACGGAGGTTCCCCATCACCGCCGATCTGCTCAGAGCGTGAGGCAGCCATGGTGGTGGATGCTGTTTACATGTGTTTCTTCTCTTCACCTAGTCGTTTCTTTGCAAGGCTCAGACACTGAACCATAAAGTACGAAAGACTGTTTCCCTGCTGACAGCGTCCTCAGCCCTCACTGACAGCCCCTAGACGGCGTCAACTTTGGGCAGCATCAGGACATGAGGTTGGCACTGCCATCGGCCCTCTCTGAACCATTTCTAGGCACCATTTCAGGGTGACTTTAGCTAAGTATCGAGGCATGAACATGAATTTTACCACCTTTAATTTCTTTTTTAAGGTGTAGCATCTCCCTCTTTTCTGCCTGTATACAAATCAGTTGCTGCTTTAAAATGAAATTAAGAGAATTCTTGAATTAAGTAACTGGTTACCAAACTCACATATAGAGACTGAATATGGAATTACAATCCTAGTGTTCGGAAGAAAATTTGCATCATTTAACAGATATTTAAAATGCTTATAACATTTCATTTCCCAGTATACATAAATATCATAATAATACATTATGTCAGGCCTTAGAATGTTTAGCAAACTAATGCAATTTGTAATTTAATTCATCTGGTCACAGCATTTAATGAAGAAACAGTCAATGTCAGTTTATGCCTCTGCCAGTTTGAATGTATTGTGTCCCGCAAAACGCCATTATCTTTGATGCAATCTCATATGGGCAGAGGTATCAGTGTTAATTAGATAGTAATTCTTTGAGTGTTTCCATGGAGATGTGCTCCACCCAACTGTGGGTGATAATTCTGATTGGATAATTTCCAGGGAGGTGTGACCCGCCCATTCAGCGTGGGCCTTGATTAGTTTACTAGGCACTATATAAGCTCAGACAGAAGGAGCGAGCTTGCTACAGCCAAGAGGGACACTTTGAAGAGTGCATAGGAGCTGAGTGAGGAGTTACAGCTTACAGAGACATTTTGGAGACAGCCTTTGAAAGCAGATTTTTGCTTCTGAGAGGACAGATGCCCCAAGAGCAGCTGTGAGTGACTTTTTGAAGAGGAACTGCAGCTAAGAGAGGACAAAACACTCCAAGAGCAACATTTTGGAGAACGCCACATTGGAACTGCAACCTGGGAGCAAGCAGACGCCAGCCACGTGCCTTCCCAGCTAACAGGTTTTCCAGACACCAATGGCCTTTCTCCAGTGAAGGTACCCTATTGTAGCCACCTTACCTTGAATACTTTAAGGCCTTAAGACTGTAACTTTATAACCAAATAAACCCCTTTTATAAAAGACAATCCATTTCTGGTGTTTTGCACAACAGCAGACTAGCAAACTGGTACAATGCCTTAAGGTAACAAATAGGATTATATTATGCTGTAATTTCTGTGAAAAAGGGTTTTATAAATAGCAAAGAACTGCCATTTTTCTGAAATACATGTTTAAAAAGTAATCCTGAAGGGAAAATGCCTGCTCTGTTGAATCAAGTTATTAAAAACTTTCCTTTTAATGGGACAGACAGAAAGGCTTGAGCATGCAGCCTGTCTGTGGGAGCCAGGCCCCGATCTCTGCGCCTTGACCCGACGCACATTGACCCCGGTTCACGCTGCCCTCCAGATCTGCCAGCCTTGAGGGCTGTCGGCCTGCAATGTGGCGCCCGCACCCACCTGGTCTCTACAGCTGGGCAGGAGCAGAAAGGCCCATTGAGAAGTGACCGGCCACTTCCACTGACAGCCATGGCCTTGTGCCCGCCTCGGTCGGTGCTCAGTGTGGAATCTGCCTCTGGGCCTCGACCATCTTCTCTGTTGAGGTCTCCTAAATCCCAGGCCTCCAGGCCTCCTGCTGGAGACCCTCTGGAGGTCTTAAACTGCTGAAGGGCTCTTGAGTAAACCTCCCCATCTTTGCTCTATCTTTAATTCATAATAAGCTGTTTATACACTCAAGGATATGTTCTAGGGCCAGTTATATTTGTTCTAGAAGAATTTTCCCCTTGTAATATGAGCTTCACATTCTGTTGAAATGCTGCAATTTGCTGCTCACTCTGAAATTCTGGCCTGATACGTTTCTGTGACCATGGAGCTATCCGCATGACCACCTCCCGCATGTAGTTCCTCTCAGGGCAGGTTGAAGACTCCAACTGCAAGATTTGCTTCTCAGCGTTTGCTTCTCAGCTATTTCTGGAATGAACTGCTGAAGGGAATTTATTTTTATTGGTCCAAGCCTTTTAATATACAGTATTAGAGTTCCAGGGAGTGTGAACTTGCTGAAAAACATTTCATGAAAGATTAAGGAAGGAAAAAATACAACTGATTTTTAAATATGAGAAAAATAATTACCTTTAGGACATGCACAAAGTAATAACGCCAAGCCTTCGTCTAGTGGTGAATTAGCAGCCTGAAGTTGCTGCCCTAACTGAAGGCCTGGGGCACGGCCCCCACACAGCGGAGTCCAGGGCCTACGTGCTCTGGTGTGGTCGTGGCTCGAGACCATGGGGAGAGCAGCCCCTTCGGGCCTCCTTGTGTGCCTGCCAGCCCAGGCCCAGCCTCCTGGGTCGGGACTCCTGGGCCTCCTCCCCGCTGATGGGCTGCACCACGGAGGGTTGGAGGAGATTAACTCGCACCATCTTTCTTCCCCTGCTTAAAGGTCTGTGTGACCGACCACAATGAAAAACTTCTGCTTACCAAAAGACACTGTTGAAAAAATGGAACCGCAAGCTGCAGACTGGGAGAAATACAATGCACATATCTGACTGAAGGCCTGTGTTCGGAATATCCGAGGCACTCCTCTCTCTCCATGATCAGAAGACAGCTGTCTGGTTCTAAAGACAACAAGAGAAGATATACAAGTGGCCGGGAGTAAGCACATCCCAGGGAAATGCAGATTAGAACCAGGACAGGAGACGGGCACACCTCCCAGAACAGCTGCCATGGAAAAGGCACCCCTGCCGAAGGCTGTTGAGGTGGGGGTGGGCCGCCGGCACGCACACCCTGTGGGGGGGCGTGATGGTGCAGCCCCTTGTGTCACTGGCAGTGCCTTTACAAGTGCAACATGGTGACCCTATTGCCCAGCAGTTCCACTCCTAAGTATTTGTCCAGAAAACCAAAATGTGTTCATAAAAAGCCTTCCACAAGACTGCTCATAATAGCTTCATTCATAAAACAAAAGCTGGGAACGGCCCCGTGTCCGTGAGCAGGTGAATGGGAAAGCCCACTGTGGTCCTTTCAGGCAGTGGGATAAACCCCAGGAAGACAGACAGACCCTGCAGATAACCTCATAAGTTCACGGTGCTGCATGAGAGGGTTCACCACATGGTTCTGTGGTGGGAAACAGGATGGTGGTTGCCTTGGGGTGGAGGGAATAGTGAGAAGGGGCTCAGGACAGCTTTCTGGGGGGGTGAAAAGGTTTTCTGTCTGGACAGGTTTACCCCAAGATATGCTTATGTCAAAACGGGTTGAGCTGAACACTTGAGGGCTATGCTTTGCCCCACTTTCTGCCCCTGGCTTGGCCCCCTTCCCACTATGTGACTTTGGGCCTCATGTAAACTGGGGCGTTAATAACCGCATGGCATTGTGAGGCTTGAAAGGAGGGTGTAAAAACTAAGCTAGCAGCTGGTCCTATAGCAGCTGTTCAGTAACTATGAGCTGTTGCTCTTTTTGCTAAGAGAGACTTGTCAAATGTAATTTCTTTTTTTAAGAGACACCTCACATTTCCTTTTCTCTTAAAATCATTTTAATCAACAAGGAGAAACGTAAAAATAAAAGTGAGAATTCATTGAGAGGCTTAGATAGTTCATCTTTAATTCTAACAAGGATCAAGATTCCCAGTTTACGTGAGATCCTTCTCCCCAAACCCGGAATTCACTGACAGCAGCGCATGTCCATGGAAGCTACGGATGTGACCGCTGGTGTTCGGCCCTCGGGCATCTTCACGGCTCTGCCACGTGGTACCTGGAAGGTGACAGATGGCTAGAGGCCTTTGTAACTGCCCTGCGTTGTGCTGTTTTCGAGCCCAGGGAAGTCTCTGGAATGGGTTGTATGCCTCGGCATCAGAGCCTAACTGAAAGTTCAGTCTCCTCTTTTCCTTTGAAGGATAAAATCTAAGTCCTCTGATTAAATTACAGGTTAGTCATTTTACAGAAGCAGTTACAGTATATTTGCTTTTCCTTTATTTGTCTACAGGAGGGATAAAGCTGACGAGCGTGGCCTGCGGGAATCAGCACGTGTGGGCCTGCGATTCCAGGGGTGGCGTTTACTTCCGTGTGGGAACCCAGCCTCTGAACCCCAGTCTGATGCTCCCCGCCTGGATAACAATTGAGCCACCTATCCAGGTAAGCCAAAGGTCACTGAGAGGAACCTGCTCTTGGGTGAGGCAGGGGCTATTAGGAAGCTTTTTTGGGGAAGCAAGGACCACAGCCTTTTCTTAGGCTTTCCAGCAAGTGGGAGGAGAGGCCTGGCCAAGGCAGACACACTCACTCACTGGGACCTCAGATTTGGAATTTAATATTTGTGAAGGTTAGAGCTGAACAGACCTTCAAAGATAATTTGAGCCAACAGTAAGGTTTTTCCCTCTCAAAAACATTTTGTTTCTGAGTTTTTGCAAAATGAACTTTATTTTTTAAAACTCAAACAATACATAGACGTATAAAGAAGAAAGTAAAAGTCACTTAAAATGTTGTTATCTGGCAATAACTTATTACCAGTCCTTTGGGAGTGCCTTTCCATTTACTGAAGAAATTCCACTGTCCATCACCCCCCACCGCCACTCCTGCCATATTTGAATTTACGGTGTGTTTCTAACATTGTTTTCTCTCTGGGCTGTCCACCCCACACCCCAGAGCCTGAGGTTAGTGCATGCTGAAAGCCTCTGAGGCCTGGTTGCTGCGTTAGGTGTATTTCTATTAAAATTTACAATTGGGATGCTGTGTTTTAGTGAGAGTTCTTTGCTCCCCCACGTTGTGATGTTGTTGGAGAACACATGAGGTCACCACATGCAGGAATGTGTAGCCCCTGAACAAAGGACCCTAAAATGGTGACAGGAAGGAAGTTCAGGGTTCGGATCAAGCCTGTGTTCATGACTGTCTGCATTTCGGGCATCGTGAGTCCCTGGGGATGAGTGGCTGGGCTGCTCAGAAGGTGGGGCCTGGTCGAGACCCTGGGACTGAAATCGGGGGTCCAGCCTGCAGTTCTGCCCAGGCCACCTGCTTGCAGGTGTGGTCCAGGGAGGGGCTGTGTCCTCAGAGGCAGCGCGTGCTCATTCTCGGGCAGTGGGGAGAGCAGGTGGAATGCTGTCCATGGCGTGAACTGTAAATGCTGGGCGACGTGAGCTCAGACAACAGGAATCATGACGCTCTGCTTCAGCCCGCCCACAGCACACAGCAGGTGCAGCCCACCCAGCCGGGAGCACAGCCAGCACGGGGCGAGCTCCAAGAGCCGGCTGACCTGCGGTCACTCGTGTCATCATTTATCAGCTCCACCTCCACTAGGCCCAGCACTGTCCACACACTCCTTTTCTTTTCACCACAATTTTATACTATTTTTAATAGAGATGTAATTCACATACCATAGAATTCACCCTTTTAAAGTAGTTTATAATATATTCACAAAGTTGTGCAAGCATCACCACTGTCCAATTCCAGAACATGCCCACCCCAGCCTTCTGTCTCTGTGGATTTGCCCTTTCTGGACCTTCTGTGAAAGCGGAGTCAGACACTAGGTGGCCTTTCCTGCCTGCTCCTTTCAGTTAGCATAAGGCTTTAGGGCCCATCTGGGCTCCACCGTGACTCAGTGCTTCATTCTTTGTACAGCCAAATAGTGGTCTATGCTGTGGACACACCACATTTTGATCATCCGTTCGTCAGCTGATGACATTTGGGTTGTTTGTACCTTTGGGCCATTATGTATAACACGGCTGTGAACATTGACATACAGCTTTTAGTTCAGATGTGTATTTCCATTTCCCTCGGGTATGTCTGCCTAGGAGTGGAATTGCCGAGTCCCATGTAATTTTGTGTTTAACTCTTTGAGTACCTTTCCAACTGTCTCCCACAGTCGCTGCACCATTTTACATTCCCACCAGCAATGTATGAGTCCCAGTTTCTCCACATCCTTGCCAGTACTTGTTATTTTCCGTATTTTTAAATTGTAGCCATCCTAGTGCAGTGGTGGTTTTGATTTGTGTTTCCTTAATGGCTAATGATGTTGAACATCTTTCCATGTGCTTATTGGCCATTTATGTATCTTTTTTGGAAGAATATCTATTTAAGTCCTTTGTCCATTTTTTTTGAAATGCAGTTTTATTGAGAGATATTCACACATCATACAAACCATCCAAAGTATACAATCACTGGCTCACAGTATCATCACATAGTTGTACATACAACTCCATTCTCAATTTTAGAACATTTCATTACTCCAGATAAGTTAAAATTAAAAATAAAGAACGCACAACTGTATAATGGTACTGTGAACAATTGAATGTACACTTTGTATGACTGTATCGTATGTAAAAATATCTCAATAAAATTGAATTTAAAAAAACTTTAAAATAAAACCCAGATCCTCCCATATCCCTTATCCACCCCCTATTATTGACCCACAGTATTGGTGTGGTACATTGTTACTACTATGAAAAAAGTACTAAAATATTACTGTTAATTATAGTCCATAGTTTGCAATAGGTACATTTTTCCCCATAAATCCCTCTATTATTAACTCCTTTTAATAGCGTACATCTGCTCTAGTTCATGAAAGAACTTTTTTATATCCATACAGTTAATCACGGACATTGCTCACCACAAGATTCACTGTGTTATACATTCCCATGTTTTAACCTCCAACTTTCCTTCTGGTGACAGACAAGACTCTAAACTTCCCCTTTCCACCACAGTCACATGCCATTTTGTACCACTAATTATTCTCACAATAATGTGCCACCATCATGTCTGTCCGTTTCCAGACATTTAAGTTCAAACTAGTTAAACATTCTGCATGTCTTAAGCAACCACGCCCCATTCTTAAAAGACTTGTCCAATCTCCTGGTAAGCTATATTGTATATTTTATGTCTGTGAGTTGGCATATTATAATTAGTTCAGATCAGTGAGATCATACAGTATTTATCCTTTTGTGTCTGGCTCATTCATAATGTCCTCAAGGTTCATCCATGTTGTCATGTGCTTCAGGCCTTCATTCCTTCTTATCACTGAATAATATTCTATCATATGTATATACTTCATTTTCTTTATCCATTCATCTGTTGATGGACACTGGGTTGTTTTCATCTTTTGGCAATTAATTGTGAATAGTGCCGTTGTGAACATCAGTGTGCAGATGTCTGTTCACGTCCCTGCTTTCAGATCTGGGTATATGCCATTAGCATGATTGCCCATTTTTTAATTGAGTTGTTTGTTTTGTTGTTCTTGTTGAGTTGTATGAGTTCTTGATATATTCTGGATATTGATCCCTTCTCACATATATATGAATTGCAAATATTTTCTCATTCTGTGAGTTACTATTTCACCTTCTTGATATTGTCCATTGATGCACAGAAGATTTTTATTTTAATGAAATCCAATTTATCTGTTTTTTCTTTTGTTGCTTGTGCTTTTGGTGTTATATCTAAGAGTCCATTGCCAAATCCAAACTACTCTTATGTTCTTCTAGAAGTTTTATAATTTTCACTCTTACTTTTAGGTCTTTGATTCATTTTGAGTTACTACACTGTCCTGAAAACTTAGCTTTCTTGTAAGTTTTGAAATCAGAAGTATGAATCCTCCAACTTGGTTCTTCGTTTGCAGTAGTGTTTTGCTCTTCTGTATCCCTTGCATATCCATATGAAATCTGGAATCAGGTTTTCAGTTTCTACAAAGAAGTCAGCTGGGATTCTGAAGGGATTGTGCTGACTGTGGCTCACTTTAGGGAGTACTGCCGCCCTAACAATACTGCGCCTCCCGGTCCCTGAGTGTAGGGTGTCGTTCTGTTTACCTAGGTCTTTATTTCTTTAAACAATGTTTGTAGTTTTCAGTGAACAAGGCTTACCAACCTCCTTGGTTAAGTTTATTCCTACATATTTCATTCTTTTTGATCCTGTTGTAAATGGAATTTTTTTTTAATTTCATTTTCAGGTAGTTCATTGCCAGTGTATTGAAATATTTTTATTTTTGTATATTTATCTTGTATCCTGCAAGCTTGCTAAGCATCTTTATTGGTTCTAATAGTGTTTTGTGGATTCCTTAGGATTTCCTCTATACAGGATCATGTCACTTGCAAATAGAGATAATTTTACTTCTTCCTTTCCACTCAGGATGCCTTTTATCTCTTACCTAATTGCCCTGACTAAAACCTTCACTACAATATCAAATAAAAGTAGGAAGAACAGACATTAGTCTAGTTCCTGATCTTAGTGAGACACGTTCATTCTTTTACCATTAAGCATACAATGTTTGCTGTGGGTTTTTCTTGGATGCTCTTTAACAAATTGAGGAAGTTGCCTTCTATTTGTAGCTTGTGGAATGTTTTTATCATGAAAGGGTGGTGGTGTTTTGTTTTGTTTTGTTTTTCAAATGCTTTTTCTGCATCTATTCAGATGTTCATGCAGGGTTGGTCCTTTGTTCTTTTTGTAATCTGGTCACTGAACCCAGGATGGTGTGTTATGTCAGTTGACATTTGTGTTAATCCAACTTTGTGTTCCTGGGATTAGTCCCACTCGGTCGTAGTGTGCAGTACTTTGGATATATTGTTGGATTTGGTTTGCTGATATTTTGTTGAAGATTTTTACGTACACTCTCATGAGGGATATTGGCCTGTGATTTTCTTTTCTTGTGACATCTTTGTCTAGTTTTGGTATCAGTGTAATACTGGCCTCATAGAATGAGTTGGGAAGTATTATTTCCTCTTCTATTTTTGGAAGAGTTTGTAAAAGATTGGTGTTAATTTTTCTGTAAACCATTTGATAGAATTCAGCAGTGTAGCCATTTCGGGACTGAGCTTTTCTTTGTGAGAAGTTTTTTTATTACTAATTTGCTCGCTTTACTTTTCATAGATCTATTCAGATTTTCTGTTTCTTCTTGATTCAGTTTCAGTAGTTTGTATCTTTCTAGAAATGTATCTATTTCATCTGGGTAATCTAATTTGTTGGCCTACAATTATTCATACTATTCCCTTAAATTCTATCTTATTTCTATAAGGTCATTACCAATGTACCCTCTTTCATTCCTGAAACTTCATTGGTAATTTGAGTATTCTCTTTTTTTCATGCTCAGTCTAGCTAAAGTTTTGTCGTTTTCATTGCTCTTTCCCAAAACCAGCTTTTGGTTTTGTTGATTTTCTCTACTGTTTTCTATTCTCTATTCCGTTTATTTCTGCTCTAGTCTTTATTAATTCTTCCACTTGTCCATTTCCCCACTGCTTTGCCTGATAGTGGCTTTTCTGATGGTTCCTAGCCATGTTTGTCATGTCTGTCACACACCTGCACGAGCCCTGCAGTAAAGGGCTGCAGCTTGCGGCTGAGCGTGTTGGTCAGTGCCTCGCTCCTGTCAAGGCAAGGCCAGGACCCGGGGAGCGCAGCCCGGTGTGACCTGGGCAGCAGGGAGCCCCGCGGGCGCCTGGCTGGTGGTGGCTCGGCCTCAGGGTGAACTGGAAGGCTGTGTGAAGCCCCAGCATCCTGCTCCTTTCTCCTCCTAGGTATGAGAATAACTTCTAGGAAGCAGAGCTAAAATGTGGGGGAAGAAAGACCCGCCTGGGAAAATGGCCAAAAGGGAACACATGTGCATGAGCGCTGTGCTCTGAGTAAAGCAGATTGCTAAACGGGCTGTTAAACAGCTCACCATTTCCACTAGTTCCTGCTGAGTCATACCATGCGCTCTTATTCATTTGGCTTTTAGTGTACTCTGCGATGAAATTTGTAGATACAAAAAGCTTTTTTTTCCCTGGCATTCAGGTAGTGAATTTATTTATGAACATATCTTGGTATGCTCTGAGTTCAACAGAGTTTGATCCGTTTTTCAGGGTTGTACTTCTTAAAATGCCCCCCTTCTTGGCTGTTTCAAGGATGGACCAAAACATCCTCTTTTCCTAAGCTGTTGGTGTCTTACTATAAAGAAAGTGGCAGCCAACCTGGATCCAGAGTACAAAGTCATCGTAATTGGTGGCTGCCACTTGTTTCCCACTGAAAATGGCCCTTTCCCTGGGCCCTCCCTGTCGTGGCTCCTTCAGACCCCGGAATTCGTGACCCTTGGACACTGCCCCTCATGGTGCCGTGAGAGGTGCTGCCAAAGGCGTAGGGACGGGGGGGGCAGAAGGAAGGGTGGCACAGCTCCTGATTATTTCACAACCTTGTCTCTGGTGTGCACAGGCTGAAAGGGAAGATGGGAAACCACAAAATGCCTTTTAAAGTGGCTGCATGGCTGGGGGATGGGGAAGCAGTCTTTATATTTGCATTTTTCTAGGCAAATGTCCTTGATCCTGTTTCTCTACTGGGAGGCAAAAAGTTCAGGAGTGCTTCTCTCTACCTCACAGAGGAAGCAGTTAAATGCTCGTCCGTCCTCACCACCCACTGGGGGAGTGAGCTCAGATGGACTCCTCGCCCAGTGCTCCTCTTGGGCCGGGCTCCATGCCAGGCACACATTTCTCTGTCTGGTCCTGACAGCAGTCAGCAACTGGCTGTTACTGCCGCCACTGACAGATGGAACAGCAGCAGCTCAGAGACGTCCTGGTAGTTGCCTGAGGCTGCCCAGCCAGCAGACAGGGGATTTGGGACACCAACCCAGGTGTGTGCACCCTGGCCCCTCCTGCTGCTCTGGGACCCAGGGGCAGGACACGGACTGCAGGCAGCTCAACAGAGCACCCAGCCCATCCTGCTATGGCTCAGTGGCCTCCCGCCGTGCTGTGGGATGAAGCCTTCCTGAAAGAGGGTCCCTGAGAAGACGCAGCCAGAGTGGGAGGGGAGAAGGAGGAGTTAGGGAAGGAATTGAGAAAGTCAGGAAGATGTAGTTGCACTAGAAAATAAATGAGTTTTACGTGTTTTTATCATAATCGGCATCTTTATACTTCATTTTATTTATTCTTCAACTTGAACTTCTTGATTGCAAGTAGGATGTTTTTGCCATTGAAACAGAAATGGAAGCAGGTGATAATTTTATACTCATGAGCACATGGGTTGAAGCAACAGAAATCTTTTCAAATTAGCAGAGGCCTCTCTCTATTTTTGTTTCCTATTATCTTCTCTAGTAAACCTCCCTCCTGTGGTAGTTTTGGGGTGAATTTTTAACAAAGTACTCAAAACAAATGACTCAGTTTTCACACTGTCTAGCGTTTGGAAGGATTTGGAGAAAACATTTGTAGTTGTCATTAAGCATCTCTCAAGCTTGGAGTTTGCCGCCTGGGTTGGAGAATTTTCTGTCCCTGATAGCAGGCACAGTTGATGATGGGATGTCACCTGCACCGTGAGCTGTGCTGGCCTGAACAGGAGAATAAAAGAAGAAAACACTGATGTGGGCTCCACCCAGCCTGGCCTCGCCACGCCTCCCAGGCCCCCGCCCCTCTGCCCGCCTGCTCCTGCCTCCCTCTCCGCTCTGTCGTGACCCAGGCACGCTCGTGCCACCCCTGGGAGGAAGCGGCTGCTTTTGTCAGCCCCTTTCCCTTTGGCCGGCCACCGCTGGGTCTCTGGGGTTGGCTCGCTGGGCCCGGAGTAGACGTGTGGCCCAGGGAAGAGAGAAACCTGGAAAACCAAGACCGATATAATCGGCAAACAGCCATGCTGACCTGTTTTAAATCGGTTTTTTTTTTTAATTTAGATGCTTTAAGTGTTTTAAGATATTATGTAGAGTAAAAAATAAGAAAAATATGGAAACACAGTAATAGGTAGCGTGGTCGGGAGTGCCCCGTGCTGGTCGTTGCGTGCCGACAGTGGGGATGCGCCCGGCTGTCTAGGAAGGGCTCACGCCTGACAAGAGGAAGCCTTCAGCACCTGTCTGAGCTTGGTCACATCTGGATGGTACAATGATGGCTATTTTTTTTTAATTTTCTTTAGTTTACCTGTCTCTTCTGATTATCTTACAGTGACCATACATTACTTGTGGAATAAGGGGTTCATAACTCTGTAATCTCCGTCTGAGAATCAACTCATAGGAAGTAATCGGAAACGTTCCCAATGCTTCTCATTGTATCACTGCTTATGACAGTGACAGCTCCACCCTGTTACATTCATGCAGTGAGACCATATGCTCTGGATATGCAGAGGCGTCCCCACCCCCCACTCCCCCAGGGGCGAGGAGTGGGCTCGGCCGGTGGTCACAATCATGGCCTCGCACGTGGTGAAGCAAGAGCTCCGAAAAGCAGCATCGTGCCTAGGGACTTGATACAGGGGACAGCTCTGCGGGGCCGTGGCTTCAGCGGCCTCGGAGTCAGGCTGTGCCTCTTCCTAGACAAGGTCAGACCCCGCCTAGGCTCCAACTCCCCGTGAGGAGCCTGAGGGTGGTCTCATCCCTCGCAGGTGCCCAGAGAACACTGGAGATGCTCTCTGCTCTTTCTGGGCCCACCTGCACTGCGAGCCGAGCAGAGCAGGCTGCAGCGGCATGGGTGGCGTAACACCAACTCCGTAAAAAGACAAAAACAACGACAAAGCTCTGAAAACCGAAAAATACAACAAAGGCTACAACATTTTTCTATAATGGTCAAGCATTTTTTATAATCAGGGAGAATAGTGTGTATGTTTTGCAAAGGACCATCCCTCGTGGGTCAGCATAAAGCCCTTCTGCAGAAAGCCTTCTAACAGCCCACCCAAATCCGAATTCCTGTGCCCCTTCCCCACACAGAGGATTTTCCAGCTGGAAGGAGACTTTGGGGACGTGTAACCTGGCCACCCCATTCTGTAGCAAGGGGAGCGCCACCTGGAGAAAGCTCCTTGGTCCCGGGCGGCTCGTGGCCGTGTGGCACATGTCTTCCCCTCGGGGGTCACAAGGCCTTCCCTTTGGGTCCTAGCACACTCAGGCACACGCACCCTCTGACACCTACTGTGTCCTGGTACACATGCCCTCTGACCCTGCCACGTTCTGGCACTCACACACACGCGCCCTCTGACACGTGCTGCCTAGCACGGTCGGACATTCGTGAATGTCAGATAAGCTCTGGAATGTTGTTCCTCTGTATGCTTTTCTTTGTCAGGGCTAATAGCGGGTGTTTATAAGTAGCTCCATTAAACTAAGACAGATAATGTGGGTAAAGCACCAGCACAAGGCCACACGTGGGCGCCATCAGCAGTTCCATGTGAGACTGAAGTTTTAGTCCAGTTAAATGAAATGAAATGAAATTAATCTCCACTTCCTGTCAAGATAAACAGGGACCAGATTTACCTTCCTGCTTGAAACAACTAAAAATCCAGACAAAATATATGAAACAATGGTTTTCAAGACATGAGACATCAGGCAACAAAGGACAGTGATATCTGAGAAAAACAAATGAGGTCAATCCTGCAACTGCCTAAAGCGATCTACAAATTCAACAAAATCAAAATTG
This sequence comes from Bradypus variegatus, assembly GCA_004027775.1. NCBI lineage: Eukaryota > Metazoa > Chordata > Mammalia > Pilosa > Bradypodidae > Bradypus > Bradypus variegatus. Next base: position 1,487 of record PVKY010003356.1, on the reverse strand, counting down.
CTGTCAAAATTTCAGCAGCCTGTCTCTATCTAAACTCTGAGATGCTGATCCCTTAGTGTATGACCTTATTGGTCTCTGCAACATTGGGTATCTCTGTGATGCCTGAAGCTCAGAGCTGGAGTTCAGCAGATATGAATGTCACTATTAGCACATACAGCAGCTGTTAAAAAAAAAAAAAAAAAAAAGCTGAAAAAGAGCCCAGACTTCAATTAGCGATATGAATGAAGCAGAGCTGGGTGGGACTGGGACAAACCGGGCCAAAGGGTAAAAGTTGAAACTGACTGTGTTTTGAAACTTCAGCTTCCGTGTGAGACCAAGGGAAGAGATGTCTATTTGGTGCAGGATCTATATTTTCTAAACAGTGTAACTCCACAGTCAGTTTGTTCAAACACCACAATTACATAGAACTTTGAATAAGAAGTGAGATACAGTAGGTTAGTGTAGGTTAGAGTGAAATAGTGACACGTCCCAAAGCCATTTGGGCAGAGAATAAAAATATGTTTACAGGGCCCCCCTGAGGAGCTGGGGGAAAGTACGGAAGTGTTGGATTTCCTCACCTGAACTGATGCTGATGTTGTCACAGACATTGAGGGCTGGTGGTTGGATGTGCTGAGCCCTCTATCATGGGACTTGCCCCTGTGAAGCTCATTACTGCAAAAGAGAGGCTAAACTTGCATGTAATTGTGCCTAAGAGTCTCCCCCTGAGGGGAGATGTGGCCTCTCTCTCTCTCTGGCTGAGCCACCTCGGCAGGTGAGCTCACTGCCCTGCCCCCTACATAGGACCCGACTCCCAGGGGTGTAAATCTCCCTGACGATGTAGGATATGACTCCCAGGGATGAATCTGGACCCGGCATCATGGGGTTGAGAATATCTTCTTGACTAAAAGGGGGATGCAAAATGAGACGAAATAGTTTCAGTGGCTGAGAGATTTCAGATGGAGTCGAGAGGTCACTCTGGTGGACATTCTTATGCACTATATAGATAGCACCTCTTAGGTTTTAATGTATTGCAATGGCTAGAAGTAAATACCTGAAACTACCGAACTCCAACCTGGACTCCTGAAGACGGTTGTTGTATAACAATGTAGCTTATAAGGGGTGACAGTGTGATTGTGAAAACCTGTGGATCATACTTCCTTTAGTGTATGGATGGATGAGTAGAAAAATGGGGACAAAAACTAAATGAAAAATAGGGTGGGATGGGATGATTTGGGTGTTCTTTTTTTACATTTATTTTTTATTCTTATTCTGATACTTTCTGATGTAAGGAAAATGTTCAAAAATAGATTGTGGACTTCCGGGAAGATGGCGGCATAGAGAGGAGTGGAAGCTAAGTAGTCCCCCTGGAACAACTAAAAAAAACCAGAAACAACTAGTAAATAATCCAGAATAACTGCAGGGGGACAAACGAGACCGTCCATTCATCACACACCAACCTGAAATGCGAGGAATGCCTGAGAACACAGCATAAAATCTGTAAGTGAAAC
>PVKY010003355.1:0-21946 GCA_004027775.1 Bradypus variegatus | reverse complement strand
TTCATCCAGCTGGGGTGGGGATGAGAAGAGAATCTCAAGGAAATACATTTCAATACACTTTTACTTGTAATAACTTAATACAGAAGACAATATTAACACTAAGTTTCAAGGTCCCAAGAAATTTAGTTTAAATTATTACACTCATTTTTTTCTTTTTTCTTTTTTTTTGTACACTCGTTTTAATTACAGAGAAATATGGTAGGCTAACCAATAAGAGATTTTCAAGCATTAAATATATTGCATTAGGATAAAATTCTGGGTGGGAAGTGAAATGAAAATAGGTTCAATAAAAAAGGACTGATGTACTATTTGAGCTTATTCATATTGGTGAAAAGGAAAACTGGAAATCAAACTGCAGTGATATTTAGATTCCACTAACACATTTATGAGTACTGAAAATTTATATTTTAAAATGTCAATATTTAAAATATGCTAGAAACCACATCCTTTGCAAATATTTAGTTATGATAAACAATTTGACATCAACTTCTAAAAAGTACAAAAGGACCAATTATTTTAAATATGCTAGAAACTACTTTGCAAATATTTAAACTTATGATAAACAATTTTCGATATCAACTTTTAAAAAGTACAGGGGATATATAATTCCAGATACTACATCAGCAAAAACAGAAAGAAAGAAAGCTTAAAGACCACTGCTGTAGCTTCTGCATAAGGCCTCCTTTGGATGGGGCCCTACTAAGCCCACCGGGCCTCCTGCTTTCTGGGACTCAGCCATCAGGCACTTGAAGTTCTAGTTCTCTCTACAACTGTGCCTTGGCAGATGTCACTCCTTCCTCTAGAGCCACCCCCACCACACAGCAGGAGCTTTGGCTTATCTCTGCCCGGAAGACAGCAGGTGCTCAGTAAATGTTAACTTAGTGCCTCTCCCAGACGGAGGGAGGGAAAGGGGGGGGGGGGCAAAAAAAGAGAAAAAATCCAACAAGCATCACTCCAATTCAGTGAAGGAAGAGATGGCTTCAGAGAAAAAAATGAGCAGAAAATCCTTTCTAGGAGTTCCAGGCAATTTCCTTCTGGAATCACAGGAAGCATGCCAAGTCTTTTGGGAATATCAGCAGGGCCAAATAGGAAAGGTCCCTGGAGCTGAATGTGAGGGATGAGAAGGGAGGGAAGGCAAGAAGGCAAGACAATTCTCTGAAAGCAAATGCAGAATCCTCTCAGCCCTGTGATATCTCCAAGCCACTGACAATGCCAACCACCAGCCTCCTACAACCATAATTTAAGCCACTGTCTTGGCGTATCTGGTAATTGTGGCTGAACCCAATTTCTAGCAGTTCCAGCACTATTTATACCACCAAAAACCCCCCTCTTTTTTTTAAAACTTATTATACTGAACTCATTTCCATGGCAAATATAAGGCTACATTATCATTTTTAAAAATTATCTGAAAGCTCTAAGACAGAATAATGTGATCGAATGTGATTCGGGGAGATAAAAGTGGTTACTGAAAAGTACTCTCTGAGTGGGTGGCTCAGACATAACAGATGAGAAGGAACCAAGCAGGCATGAAGAGCCAGGAGGCACCGTCCCAGACAGAAGGAACAACAAATGCAAAGGTCCTGAGACAAGAAAGCAGCCATAGGGCTGGAACAAAATTAACAGAGAGAATGACTGGAGAGGCACAGGCAGCAGGGCCCAAACTGAGCAGACATAATGCATGTTTACCCCTTCACAGGAGACCACAGGCTCTGAGGATTCGAGTGAAAGCTGATGAAAGTAACCCTAGCAGCAGTGTGAAGGCACAGGGAAGGAGAGGAGGAGCTGAGGGGACAGGCAGATGTGGCAACACAAGGACAGTGTGGGCTTCCAGAACTCAGTGGGAAAGTCAGCCAGAAGGGAACAGAGTGCAGGCTGAGGGAGAACACTAGGACACTGGCCAACAGCTTAGGCTGTGGGAAGGGATGGGATCAGGCAGGCTGGGCAGGGGCAGGTTCCTTTCCAGCCTGTGACCTGGCTCAAAGTTACTCCCCTTTCACCCCTTTCTGAACTAGGCTTTCTCAATGTGGAATCTGTGTTGAAGCCAATCTTGATCACAGCCCATGTAAAACATGTCAGTGACACCTCAGGCTCCATGACCTCTGGGGCAGAGATCACAGAAATTCTTTTAAGGGACTAACACTGTCAAAATAGAACTGCCCACAAGTCCAGTCCCTCCATACCACCAATGAAAAGAACCTCAACCAAGCACTGGGGAGGGATACTGAGTCTGCAAATATTTCTAAGGGGTTCTCCCACTGTCCAGGGAAACAGGGTCCAATGTAGTGAGCAAACTGCTGGGCTTGGACATCAAACAGATCAGAGTTCAGGTATTATGCCTTTCACTGGTTGTGTTCTCTACAAGAAGGCATGATAACCATTTATTTCAAACAGCCTGTTTGACAATCAAATGCAACAAGGCATATCAAGGTCAGTGTCTAACACACAGAAAATACCCAATAAAGATCAAGTTCATTCCACCCTTCCCCCTACTGAGAGTGCTCAATTCTGATAACCTGACAGTTCCTCTACTTACTGATAAGGTGACTTAGGGTAAGGCACTTTTTCAACTCTTGACCCACAGCTTCTCAGTTAAAAAAAGAGATAACATCACTTACCTCATATGGCTTTTGAAAGAATAAGTGTCAAGCCCAGCTCTTGACACATATTAACTATTGAACATCCATCCATTCTCTATTACTCTTGGTGGGTGTAACCAAGATGGGTAAGAGAGGGAAGCCCTTCAAACCAGGCTCAGGTCTTGCTTGCTGGGGAAGCAGGGAGTAGAGGCTTACTGAACGGTATGCCTAACCTTTGGGAAACACTCACCTGGTGATTCCAGATAGAGCCCTCTTTGCTGCGTTCGTCAGGGGTCAGACGCACATACTGGCTCGTGAGCATGGTGCTGCCCTGGAAGTCCCAGAGGGGCATGGAGCTGGAACCCACCCCTGAGGGCAAACAGACGCACAAAAACAGACGCGTAAAAGGTCATGCCAGAACTGGCCTTGCCAGAGGCATGCAATCCATAGAGGTGCTCTGCTCAGGAGAAAGGGCAACCCACCCCCCAACCCTGTCCAGCCTCGCCCTCCTTCACTCATTCCCGCCCCGAACCTCACCTTGGTAGGGTTTGATGAGCGAATGCTCCCGCTTAAGATGTTCGCTGTTGCCGTCAGTTATATCAGCGGCCACCGACCCCAGCAACAGAAGAAGAAGTAGAGGTGTGGTGGGGCCGGGGCCGGGGCCGGGAAGCCCAGGCCTTCCCAGGCACCGCCGGCCCCAGCCCCAGAGCCTAGTCCAGCCTTCCACCGCCATTCTCCTCTCCTTTCGGCCACTTCCGCCCTAGCACTTCCGCCTTCCGGGTGTCCCATCTAATGGCCTCCGGCCGGAAGCCCACAAACCCTAGCGTCGCCTGGGAGTTAAAAAGCAAGGTCTCGCAGCCGAGGAGGCGGTGGCTTTATTGGTTGAACAGCCCCCCATCCTGGTGTAATGTCCTTCCATCTCCTTGGCGGTTCGGAAGCACCTGTCGACCAGGCTCCGCAATGGGTTTATAAGAGCGACAAGAGCCGCAACCAATCATGAAAGAGCACGTTAGGCTTGTAAGCCAATAGGGAGCAGAGGAAGAGTGGGCGGCTGAGAGCAGCGCCAAGGGCGTCTGTGAAGCGGAGCCTGCTGGAACTTCTAGTTTTTTTGGACTGCTCGCGCAGGCTGGAAGTGGAAGACCGCAAAGTCTTAGGCTGCACACCTCAGACTAGGTCTCTGCAGCTGCCTTTCCCAGTCTGGGAAAAGAGTGCTCACAGTTGAAGGCAGAGGCCTGTGTTTCAGCCGCCCCTCCGCCTCGGACTCGCTGGGAGGCCCTAGGCGAGGCCTTTGTGGTCTCTGGCTTCATCCGCCTGAGCTCGATGCCTTTGGAGACTTCAAAATTCCCAATTATTTGAGGGGGTTCACGACCCCCAACTCCTCATATCCAGTAGGGATGAAGCAGGAGGATCAGACTCGGATTCTATCCTGGGGTCCCAGCGACGGTTGGGACCCATTCGGATCCAAATAATCCCAGTGCACAGCCCGGTGAGAGGCGTCCATTAAAGTTCTGAGGAAAAGTGAGCTGTGGACCGGAGATGGGAAAAGTGGTGGCCTGCGGCGGATGAGAGAGCCCTGTCTTACTGCTAATGTTATTAAGCAAATGATTTAATTACCAATATTTTTAAACTGGAGACTTAAATTCACATTAAAAATCAGATTTCTGGCTTCTCCTGAAAAAAAAAAATCGGAAGAACTAACCACATTAGTCCCACATTCCCAGGAGAACAATGGGCTGGAGCCGAGTGGGTCTGCCCCTCAACAAATGCCTCCTTGTGTAAGCTAGTCTCCACCAGGCCCCTAATATTTACAGCACCTACGTGGTGCCTCTAGGCATTTGAATTAATAACCCCTGCTAAAGCTCACAGGGTGAAATGGTTGGTTACACCTTTAAGAAACTCCTTTTGAAAGAATGAACTTATTTAGGATTTGGTGCTAAGATACATTTTCCATATCATATTTTTTAATTAGCTATTTTATTATTAAAATAGTAATATGCTTGTAAAACATATATAAACAGTACAGAAATATGTACAACAAAAATACTCTGCCATTCCCCTCCCAAGGGGTGTACCCTTCCAGATATTTATACCGGTGGAAACAAGGACACGTACCCTTCACTAGACCTACCTGAGACCTGGGACATTTGTCAGCATCTAGAACAGTACCTAGCACATAGGAGGTGATTAAGAAGTAATTGGAGAAAGAACGCTGATTCTAGAACTGGGTCATGAAAGATGAGAAGTTTACCAGGAAGGCATTCCCAGCAGAAAGAACAGGAAATGCCATGGCAGGGCGGGATGCCTGAAAGCAGAAGGGATACAAGCAGTTTGGAATGACTGAGAAGTTGATGAAAGCTTGGTGGAGGCCAGACTCAAAGGGCCATAAATTCTCAGCTAAGGAACATGCTCCCCCCGCCCAAGGGCAATGGGATGGTTTTAAGCATGGGAATGACATGCATGGGTTTCTCTGGCTACAGTGAGTAGAAGAGATTGCAGTGAGTAACGGGCTGGGAGATGGAATAGGAGCTCATTATTACTAGATGAGAGAGGACAAAGCCTGAGCCAGGGAGGTCTCCACGGAGAAGGAGGGTCAGGAGAAGTCCCAGAGGGAGATTGGAGACCAGAAACTGATCCCCTGTGGGAAGCCAGGGAGGGAGAAATTGAGAACCATTGTACTGTGGGATGGAGCTACCCCCACCACCCTCAGGGAGGGGAGAAAACTAGATAAGGGTCAAGAGATGGGAGGTCCCAGGGTTGGCTGGGGCCCCTGGAGTGAAGATGTGGTCAAGAGCTGGCATTGGTTTCCATGCTGGACAGAGGCATCTCTGGAGCAGCAGGAGAGAACAGCCTTAGAGAAGGTCCCGGGCAGAGCCTGGGATTGAGCTTCTGGGGAGAGGAGGAAGATCAGCTGCTGGGACCTGGTGGTGGTCTGGGCCCAACTCCCAGCCCCCAAGCACATGCATTCATAGCTCAGCACTTCTCTAACTTGATGTGTAACCTCGGGAACTCACTTCATTCTGAGCCTCAGTTTCCTGTTCTATAAAATGGGAATAACGAGCTCCACTCAACAAAGTGGTTGTGAGAACCAAATAAAGGCATGTTAGGAGAAGACACTGTAAACTGTAAAGTCCCCTATGAAGTCTAGGCCCAGATGTGTGGCACAGCACAGGTAGCCTCCCCTCACATCACGCACTGTGCAAGGCCTCATAGGCACATGACAGAATCACTCACCTTATTAAGACCACCATTGGCAGTGTTCCAGGCCCACAGCACCCCCCACACACCCACCCATACACCCACACACCAAGTCTGTTTGAATCCCCCTGTGTGGCCTGGAGGAGGGTTTCTAAAAAGAAGTGACTCAGGGCTGAGAAAGAGAGATATTCACTCAGGTGATGCTAGTTGCTGTAACAAATAGTCCTAACATGTATAATGGCTCAGATTCAGATATAACAGAAATTTGTTTCTCACTCACGTAACAGTCAAAAACTGTGTCCCATGTGATTGGGAAAGCCATATGGACCACACTCCCCTTTGTTCAGTGTATGGATGGATGAGTAGAAAAATGGGGGCAAAAAAAAAAAGGCACCCATCACTCTGGTGGACATTCTTATGCACTATATAGATAACACCTCTTAGGTTTTAATGTATTGCAATGGCTAGAAGTAAATACCTGAAACTACCAAACTCCAACCCAGCAGTCTGGACTTCTGAAGACGATTATATAATAATGTAGATTACAAGGGGTGATAGTGTGATTGTGAAAACCTTGTAGATCACACCCCCTTTATCTAGTGTATGGATGGATGAGTAGAAAGATGGGGATAAAAACTAAATGATAAATGGGATGGGATGGGGGGGATGGTTTGGGTGTTCTTTTTTCATTTCTATTTTTTATTCTTGTTCTGATTCTTTCTGATGTAGGGAGGATGTTCAGAAATAGATTGTGGTGATGAACGCATAACTAGATGATCATACTGTGAACAGTTGACTGTATACCATGGATGATTATATGTTATGTGAATGTGTTTGAACAAAACTGAATTTTAAAAAAAAAGGCATCCAGTGTTCTTTGTTACTTTAATTGCTCTTTTTCACTTTAATTTTTATTCTTATTGTTTTTGTGTATGTGGTAATGAAAACATTCAAAAATTAATTTGGGGGATGAATGCACAACTATATAATGGTACTGTGAATGTATGCTTTGTATGACTGCATGGTATGTGAATATATCTCAATAAAATTGAATTAAAAAAATAAAAAAAAATTTTAAAGTGGTGTCCCTGGTTGATGGATAGCTTGCCTGCATGCACTGATGCAGAGACCCAGGCTCCTTCCTTCTTGCGGCTCCACGACCCCCTCATCCTCTTCTGCATCCAGCCAGCTAAAGGGGAAAGAGGGGGTGTGGAGGGCACCCACCTGCTTCTTAAAAGCTTGGGCCCAGAAATGGCTCGTAGCATTCCACTCACATCCGACTGGTGGGAACTGGTCACATGGGTGTGCCTGCCTGCAAGGGAGTCTGGGAAATCGAGTTTAGCCATGTGCCCAGGAGGAAGAGGACATGAGTTCATGGTAAAGAGCTGCCCCATTTCTGTGGCAGAAGGGTTCAGGTCTCAGCCCTAGGAGGGGGCAGTGTGGGGGGGTAGATTCTAGAGGAAGGGTTTTGCCATGTCTCTGCAGAAAGAGTAGCCCCAATCAGGTGATGGATAACTTGAGGGCTCTAAGCTAAGTCTTAAAGTCATCATAGTGGGTACGTGCATGTGTAACAAAGAAGCCTACTGAGGACCTGGGTAAAGGGCCCGAGTCCATCCAGGACTGTGCCCGGGCAGGGAGGGCTGGGTGCCACACTGCAGCTGACAGTGCTGCACCAAGGCAGGGATTTTAGGAATGGCTGTGAATATACTCATGGCTTTGGGCACAGAGGTACCTATTCCCTTCCCCTGGTGTGTGGGGAGGGCAGCTTGAAGGGGTGGGTGGGAGGGTAAAGTGGGGAGGGAACCCTGCACGGGCACAACTGCCTGGGGGAGGGCTATCCCTGAGTGTGCACATATCTGGCACACAGTAGGTGTGAGATAAGTGTGTGCTGAGTCAAAAGTACACGTGTGGACACATGGGTCCCAGCGCCCGCACATGCGTTTCCACGGGAACCCCCGTAGGTGCCTGAGTGTACACTTCTGTGTGCCCAGACGTGCCCTGGGAGCTGTCTGGGCTGGGCACACCGAAGCCTCTGCCACGTGTTGGTGCCCGTGTGGGGTGCTGCCACGGCTGCGTTGGCAGCATGTGTGCACGCGCGTGAACGTGTGCATGTGTGTGTGTGAGTGTGTGTGTAGGAAGAAGCATTCGCTCTCTCCTAGACCTTGCTTCTTTCTGTGGTTTGGTTTCTATAGAGACACTTCCTGTGGCAGAGAAAAGAGGTAGTGAGCTGGTGTTTCAGGATGTGAGGGCCAGTAGCTGCAGAGCCTGGCTCTCCCCGTCACCAGCCGCGCGAGCTCCGGCCAGCGCTGCCCACAGTCCCCAATGGTGGGCCCCCTCCGCGGCAGGGACCCGTGATCACGGCGGCATGCCAGGGAAGTCCAAGCACCTGGGCGTCCCTAACGGGCGCATGGTGAGTGTGGGCTCCGGGCCAGGGCTGCGGGGAGGGTTGGGCACACCCAGGGAGGAACCCAGCAGACACACCCGGCAGGGCCAGGCAAGAGCCTGCCCCGTTGCTGGCAGGTGGGGGAGAAGTTGGGGACAGGCAGCGTCAGGGCGTGGGACCTTCCAGGTGGCCGTGCTGGGGGCCTGGGGCAATCCTGAAGATGAGGCCAGGGCAGAAAGGGCACAAGCTCTGGTCCGATCTCCACTGCTCCCTTACTTGCTACTTTGGCACCAACTGGGCCCGCCTGTATCCTGATGTGTATTTTGACCCCCGCCCACCCCCATCTCCCCAGGACAGATAGGTAAGGGGCAGCCCTGGCTGGGTCACTGCCTTCTAGCTAGAACTGCTCCAGAGGCTTCTTCTGCCAGAAGTAACCATCCTTGGGCAGACTGGGGGAGTCAGCAGGGTCAGGCCAGGTTTGGGGAGGAGGGGGGAGCTTGTGCAACTTCTACCTGTTCTGTTCCTGGGCTTCCAGGAAGGGTGGGGGAGCTGGGCACTAGGGTGTCAGTGGCTGTAGCTGCCCCACCCCCCTGCACCCTCTCCCTGGCTTTTGGCCCCAGGATCAGAGCTGCCCTCTGAGGGTTCAGCTTCTTCATTTATTTGGCAAAGGGGGCAGGCTGTGCTGGGGTTGCCTTCCCTCCTTGGGCCCCCCAATCCACTTGGCAGAGCCCCAACCCCTCCTCCCAACCCCAGGAGGTCGGAGGGTGTCCTGGTCCTCCACCACTGGCCCAACCTATTACCATGGAACAAAGACCCACTGGATCCAGGGGTCCTCTCTGAGCCTCAGTTTTCTCATCTGTAAAATGAGGATATCAGAACGGATCTCAAAGGCTTGAGATGATTAAATGGAATGAAGAAAATGAGGGCACTGACCCACTGTGGGGCTCTGTAAATGTCAGCCCGATGTCCCCCTACATTCTCAGTCCTCTTCAAGGATCTCCTGCCTCGCCAAGAAGCTGAGCCACTCCCCACCCCTCCACTGCCTCCTGAGACCCATCTCCACCCCTTGTCCTTCAGACATCCCTTTACTGCCCAGCCCAAGAATGGCTGAGTGGGAGGGAGCCAAACCCTTCAAAGCTGGCCCAGCACCCCAACTCACTGTCACCACCACCAACCCAACTCTGAAAGCCCAAGAAGGACCCCTCTTCCTTGCTTTCCCAGTCCTGGATGCATGACCCTTAGCTATCCCCTCCCTGCATGTCCAGACCCCACAGCCCAGGAGGGGCAGGCCCAGGTACCCCTCTGGGAGGGCTGCTCTTTTGAAAATGGGGTACATGGACTGGTGCTTCTTGAGCAGTAGTCAGGACTGCAGGGCAGCTGTCTTGGAAGGGGACCAATACAGACCCAGCCTCTAACCTTCCTGCATCTATGCTTGATCTTTCTACCCAAAGTCATTCAGGGCAGGGAGGGCACCCCAAGCTCCGTCCCCAGTCTCATCAAGTCCACAGACACCCTAGCTCATCTCTACAAGCTTCACACACAGTTTCTCTCTTTGCCATTCCGAACTTGCTGTGCCAACTCTTGGAAGCCTGAGGGTCACAGCTCGGCTGCTCCCAGCTCATCGGGAAGCTTTCTGAGCACTGCCCTGCCGGGACAGGGAGGAATGGACAGGTGTCTCAGCACCCGTGGGCCTGGCATCTCCTTCCACAAGTTCCCTCCCGAGGGAGGCTTGGAGGAGTAAATGATGTGCCCAGTGTCAGTCGGAGGCCTGCCTTTGGACCCAGGCCGGTGTGACTCCCAATCCCAGTGTTCTTCCACCTCCCCAGCATGCCTGGTGTCTGGGCCCCCACCCCTTCCACCTGCAACCCTCACCCCCACCCTCTGTCATCCCCTGCTGAGGCAGCTCCATTTGTCAGCCCCGACTTTCTGCCACTCAGCTTGTCAGGCAGTTGCAATGAAACCTGTCATGGACAGACAGTGGCTCCCAGCCCCACTTCTCCAGAGATGTCTTCCCACAGCCCCAACTGCCACTTCATTTCTTCACTCCCTCACTCATTCACATATCACCCCCTCCTTGGGATCTGCTGTGTGCCAGCCCTGGCCTGGGCAGTCTGGACCCAGGCACACAAGCCTAGGCTCTGCTCTCCAGCAGCTCCCAGTCTGGTGAGGCGCAAATGGCAGTGGGGGGCAAATCAGGAGAATGGGATTCAAGTTTCGGGGATAGATAAAGCTCAAGGGAGAGCAGAGGAGGCACTAACTTCTCAACTAACTTCAGGCAGTGTGGCATAGAAGATGGCCCTTAAGGGACATGCAACCTGGGGTGTGTATGTGTGTGCCGTGGACAAAGCTCTGGAATGGGGGAACACAGGGTGTGCATGCAGGGGCATGGAACAATTACCACATTCTGTCACTCTCAGGGTGGGGGAATGGGAACCATCAGACTTTCCCACCCAACGAGGAAAACTACAAGGCAGTGCTCACTGCACCTCCTCTGTGTTCCTGGCTTCTGGCTCAGGGCTAGGCACTCGAGAGCAGCATGGCCTCAGGCTGAAGGATGTTGGGGGCAGGCACCCAGAGACTATCTTGGAGCTTCAGTTTCCCCAAGCCAGGACGAAATGAGAGGACTGTGCAAAGTGCCCTGCTCAGAAGAGATGTTCAGTAGATCGGCCCTCTCTTCGAGGTCAGACCTCTCCAAAGAGCAGGTTCAAGGGGAGCCCCTATGCCCTTCACCCCCAATTGACCTTGCCTACCTGGATCCCAAAGGGCCGAGGCCCTGAGGCCTCCAAGATCTCCCAGGTACACTCCTGCCCACAAGAGGAGGCAGCTGGGGCAGGAGAAGACCTCAAGCTCTGGAGTCAGGCATTCTACTCTCAGCTCTGTCACTTCCGTGTGACTTCTTTGGGCCTCAGTTTCCCCAGCCATAAAATGGGAGTAATGAATGATAAAAGGCCATAAGGATGGAGTGAGAACACAGATGCAGGCTGCAAAGGGTACCTGTCACATTGTCAGAGCTCAGGAAGCATTTTCCTTCAGGTGAGTTGGAACTCACCTTTGGGTACCAGTGGCTCCCCCTGGGCCCATTTCCTAAGAAATCAGCATGGCAAAAGGAGCCCTGACCATGGGCTGGAGGTGTCACTGGTAACCACACCCTTCCTCATCCTTCCTTCCCTTTTTCTCCCATTCACCCACCACTTCTCCTCAAGCAGCCTGGGGTGGAGTGAGGTGGCCAGATCCCTGGGCAGTGGGCATCTGTGCCCAGCTCTGCCCATTGCAGACCTGGTGCTTTCCCACAGGGGCCTCATGCCACTTTCACAACCACCCAGGAGGTTGGGAATGCTGAGCCCAGGGCTCGCCAGGGGGAAATGAGGCTCAGAGAAGGGAAGTTACTTGCTTGCTCCCTGAGTGGTGAGTGGCGGAACTGGAATTGAATTCCACCCACACCCCACACTCCCTCCCACTGCGAGATTTCTATCCCTACCCGCCCCCCACCCCTGATCTCAGCCCCAACTGTATGATCCACAAGTAGTGGGGCACAAAGGGCTCAGGGAGGAGCACCCCAGGCAGCAGATCGTGGGGCTGCTCAGCCAGCCAGGCACTCAGAGGTTGGGCATCCCTGGTGAAGGGGGTGCCAGGGCCTCTGGGGAAGTCAGAGGAGGGCCACCCAGGGTCCCCGACAGCTGCTTTGGAGCACTGGGGCAGGAGTGCTTTACAAGGAGGGGTTTCGGATCTGTCCCTTCCCACAAACCAGGCCTGCTCTCCAGGGCCTTCCAGACCAGCAGGGACAGGGGCTGGGACCTGGGCAGAGTGCTGGTTGGAAGAGAGATTCCAGGAGGCCTTGTGTTTGGGGGTGACTGATGTCAACAGGCAGAGATTGGGCAGGTGGTTTGGAGCAGGGAACAAGGGCAGATATCCAGGAAGAGGAAACAGCAAAGCAGAAAGGTGGAATGTGTAGGGGTGTGGGGAGGATAGAAAAGTTTGATCAAGTGTGGGACGGAGGAGAGGGGGAGGGAAATAGGTGAAATAGAAAGAGAACATTCCTCAGGCTCAGGTGGGACATGAGGCTGTAAAATGGCAACCCCAGTGCCCAGAGGGACAATGAGGGAAAGCGGGGCCTGGAGAGAAGCTGGGGGCTCTCCCTCAGGCAAAGACATGCAATTAAACTTACTGTAAAAAAATAAATCAATAAAACCTCGAAGGGCCAAACAAGAGAGGAGTGAGGGCTAGCTCAGGCCTGGGAGACGTTTGTTCTCTCTGAGGCTCCAGGCAGCCAGAGCAAAGAGGGGATGGGGGTCAGGATGATTCCCAGGTAACTAAGCATCCCTCAGGCTGGCAACCCAGCCTCAGAGCAGTCTGGGAGAAGAATGCTGAGCGCAGGCAGGTGCAAGAATGAGCAATGGCGTCCGACTCCCAGGAAGGAAAAGAACAGACTGGAAAAAGACTCTGAGGCCCCATGGGAAAAAGCCTCAACTCCCCTCCCTCCTTACTGTACACCACCCACTGCCTTGCCTACCCAAAGAGTTGGGGCTTTCTCCTGTAGCCGTGGGAAGCACTGATGCATTCAGGGAGATGACTTGACAAAGCAGGTCAGATGGGGGAGTGCAGAGGGAGGGAGGGTGGGGCTGGGGGGAGGATGGGCAGGCAGCGGGGCATCTTGGGGAATGAGAACCAATTCCATGCTGAGCCAGGCTCTGCACAAACTTTTCCTCAATCTCAGCAACTCGGATGGGAAGCAAGGCACAGGGATGAGCCTGAGGTTGTAAAACTAGAAAAAGGCAGGGCTGAAGTTTGAATCCCAAAGCTTGTGCCCTTTCCTCTATGGCAGGGGTCACTGCCTCAAATGCTGAAGCCAGGAACAGGCACCAATATTAACAGAACAACAATAATAGTTTACAGTCCTTGAGCTTTTACTATATACTACATAATGTTCTAGGTTCCTATTTATATTTAACTCATTTAATCCTCACAACAACCCTTGGAAGTCAGTTCCATTACTGCCCCATTTTTATAGGGAAGGCTACGGGGGCACAGAGAGGTTAAGTACGTTGCGCAAAGTCACACAGCACAAATTTGAACTCAAGCAGTCTGGGAGCACCTGCCTTCCACTGCCTTCACAAGTAACTTACATGTATGTGTCAAATAGGTCCCAGAGGCCACTGAGGAGAGTGTGCGCCCCTTTTCGGGGTGGGGGTGAAGTGGTTGCTTCTCAGTGACAGCTGAAATTGTTATGTTGGAAAGAGGCTCAAGGTTGCTGAAGCCTCAGTCTTTAAAAAAGGAGACAGAGAACTGGAGTTTTATGTAAAAGCTCCTGATTTTTAATTGTGGGAGACCCTTTTAAATTTAAAACAAACAGACAGACATTCCAAGTGCCAAGATGACAATAATATCCTACATATCCACAGGCTAAAACAGGCCCACAGATGGTTGCTCTGTGATCTGGGGGCTCCCCAGGGTGCTGGGGGTTGGGGGTGGAAAGCAGAGAAGCAGATTCCAGCAAGGAGGGTAGGGAAACACTCCCTGGGGGAGGAGATGTTTGCTGGCCTACTTCCAGTGGGAATGGAGAGAAGGAATGAGTGGGGTAGGAAGCTCCTGGTGACAAAAAATGTAGGAGGTGAGAGGGAGGGAGGAGGGACTGGGGATGACTCATACCCTGGTATGGGGAGTCCAGGTGAAGGGAAAAAAAAGACAAGATGCAGGAAAGCTGGTTCAACACTTTGCTTTTGTGGGGGTGGAGGTGGATTCCATGAGGAACTGTCTGAGTTTGCGGGGCTTGTGGAACATTCGAGGGGAGATGTTAGCAGGAAGTTGGCTATGTGTGTCTGGATCTGGGGATGTGTGGGTTGACAGAAAGCACCAAGGACAGAGCCAGGGAGGGGCAGAGGCCGCCATGGGTCAGCAAGAGATGATGAGGAAGCTGGAGCTGTTGCTAGAAAGGTAGGAGGGTGTTCCGGTTTGCTAAGGCTGCCAGAATGCAAAATACCAGAAATGGATTGGCTTTTTTAAAGGAGGTTTATTCAGTTACAAAGTTAGTCTTAAGGCAATAAAGTGTCCAAAGTAAGGCATCAACAATAGGATACCTTCACTGGAGAAAGCCCATTGGCATCCGGAAAACCTCTGTTAGCTGGGAAGGCATGTGGCTGGCATCTGCTTGCACCCAGGTTGTGTTTCAAAATGGCGTTCTCCAAAATGTCAGCGTCAGCTTTCAATGGCCATCTTCAAAATGTGTCCTTCATCTGCAGCTCTGAGGTCCTTCTATTTGTGAGCCCCTTTATAAGACTCCTGTGAACTAATCAACGCCCATGCTGGATGGGTGGGGCCACATCTCCATGGAACATTCAATCAGAGGTCACTCCTTAATCAAAGGTGTCACTCACAGTTGAGTGGGTCATATCTCCATGGAAAACAACCTAATCCCAATATCCCACGAGACTGGATTAAAAGGTCATGGCTTTTTCTTGGGGGACATAATATATCCAAACTGGCACAGAAGGGAATCAGGGGAGATGGCTGCAAGAGGAGTTTTGAGAGGAGGCCTTTCCTGTTTCACTAATGGTTGGAATGCCCAGGGAAGTCCGAGGTGTGCACTGGAGGAGGTGATGGTGTTGGCCTCTACAGCAATGCTAGTTGCAGAGTGGCCCATGGACCAGCAGCCTCAGCCTCCCCTGGGAGCTTGCTTGCTTGAAATAGGGAGCCGCAGGCCCCACCCCAGACCCCCTGATCCTGAATCCCCGTATCATTCTCCAGGTCAGCCTGCTGCATGCTAAAGTTTGAAAACCCCTGCTCTGCTCTCTTCAGTAGCATAGCATCCTCTGCTCTGCCCAAGCTGGGGTGGGGCCGATGGGAGACCCTGGGCCCCAAGAGGAAGCAGATGCAAGGAAGAGATCTTTGGCATCTCCTTCCTCGAAGACAACAAAGCGAACAATGACATATTGATTTACCACACAACTGGCACCGTTCTATACTCTGTAAATAGATTCAACTCATCCCATCCCCACAGGAAGTAAGTTACTGGTATAAATCAGTAAGTCTCCCCTGATTTACAGATGGAGAAACAGAGGCAAAGCAGTCAGGTAACCTGCTCAAGGTCACACAGCTAGTAAGTGGCAGGGACAGGATTAAAAGTTTGTGCTCCTACCCATCCTGCCACAGAGCTGGGCTGAGGGAGGAGTGAGCCAAGGATGGCTAGAAAGTACCTGACCTGAGTCCCAGTACACACAGTACTTAACACATGTCTTGAAGGGGAGGCAGAGACAGCAGAGGCAAAACTTGGGGCAAGCAGTGACTTGGTTGAGGTTACCCATCATGGTCCTCCAAGCTGAGGAGAGCACATTTCCAGCTCCTGAGGGCTGAGCCCTGAATTGTCCCCTTGGGAATCCTCACTGGACTCTGCTCTGACTTCCTACCTTGGGTCTCTTTTAGGTTTTGGCTGTCTCAGATGGAGGTATGTGATTGGAGGTGGCAGAAGTCTGGCTGGGGACAGGGTGGGGGTACTCCTGGCTCCTTGGCTCTCTTTCCCAGGAAGGTAACTGGGAAGGGGATACCTACCTGGGGATGGGGTCAGGCCAGGGGTTGGGGAAGGCAGCAAAGCTCACCCCCACTCGTGCAACCTCCTGCAGAGCTGAGCAGCACAGCAGGGTCCCAGGACCAGGATGAGGGGGGCTGTGGTAGCTCTCTCAGCATCCACAGCCTCCCCAGTGGCCCCAGCAGCCCCTTCCCAGCCGAGGAGCAGCCTGTGGCCGGCTGGGCCCTGTCCTTTGAGCGGCTGCTGCAGGACCCACTGGGCCTGGCTTACTTCACAGTAAGTGGGGGCAGGGAGGGTGGATGGTAGTGCCTGGGGCCGGCCAGAGTGGGAACTTGTCTTCTTCCGTCTCTCTGTGCCTTTTGGGCCTCTCATTTTTCTCTTTGTGTCCCGGGATATGGCCCTTTCTGTCTGTCTGCCCTTTATTTGTCTAGCTGGGCTTCTTGGCCCTGTATCTGTCCCAATCTCCTTGACCATGTCCCCTGACTTGGTCTCTGTGTCTCTGTCTGACCCCCACCCCCACCCCCTTCCCAGGAGTTCCTGAAGAAGGAGTTCAGCGCCGAGAACGTCACTTTCTGGAAGGCCTGTGAGCACTTCCAGCAGATCCCGGCCAGCGACACCCAGCAGGTGGGAACAAAGGGGAGCTGGGGCAGTGGGGAGGGGACCAGGGCCCCCACTGGGCTTGCAGCCCCCTGACTTCCTCCTTCTGCCTCTCCTCCGCCAGCTAGCTCAGGAGGCCCGCAGCATCTACCAGGAATTCCTATCCAGCCAGGCGCTGAGCCCCGTCAATATCGACCGGCAGGCCTGGCTCGGCGAGGAGGTGCTGGCCCAGCCCCGGCCGGACATGTTTCGGGAGCAGCAGCTGCAGGTGAGCGGCCCCCAGGGGTGCGCTGGGGTTTAGGGAGCGTGGCTTTGGAAAGAGGGATGACGTTGAAGCCGAAGCGGGTCAGATCCAGGGGCGGAACCATAGTGGCGGGAGAGCTCTTTGGAGGCGGGGAGAGAGCCAAAGGCAGGGTCAGGGCTTGGCTTAGGGGGCGGTACTAGGGCGTCGCGGTGAAGAGGGGCTGGGGGTGGGACCAAGCTGCTGCAGGGGCGGGGCCAAGAGCAGGGATACCCTGGCCTTGGACAGGCTGGGGGCCCCATTCCTAGGTTGGGAGCACGGTTTGGCCCCCTAAAACGCAGATCGTCCCTTCCGGCCCACTGTCCCCGCGCCTGCCTCGCAGATCTTCAACTTGATGAAGTTCGACAGCTATGCGCGCTTCGTCAAGTCTCCGCTGTACCGCGAGTGCCTCCTGGCCGAGGCCGAGGGGCGCCCCCTGCGGGAACCCGGCTCCTCGCGCCTGGGCAGCCCCGATGCTACAAGGAAGGTACCTCGGGCGGAGGGGCCGGGGGAGGCAGGGGCCCCAGCGGACTGCATGCAGGAGGCACGCCCCTGGGTGCAGATCGCAGGTGTGTGCACACCGCCGGCGTGCGGGCTGAGGACCCCGCGCAGTGCCAGCGCCTTCCCTGTACCTGCAGAAGCCGAAGCTGAAGCCCGGGAAGTCGCTGCCACTGGGCGTGGAGGAGTTGGGACAGCTGCCGCCTGCTGAGGGCCTTGGGGGCCGCCCGCTTCGCAAGTCCTTCCGCAGGGGTGAGGGCAGAGGCGGGAGGCAGCCATGAGGGGCGGTGGGAGTTTGGGCAAGTGTTGGGAACGCCCTCTTCCTTTTTCTTTTGCCCCACCCCCCACCCCCCACCTCCGACAGCCTGTAAGTCTGTGAAAACCCAAACCCTATAACCACCAAAGTGCCCCCGGGGTGATTCGGTTCCCAGGCTAGACCTCATTAGTTTGGGGAGCTCCCAAGGCAGCGACGCTTCCAAGGACCCAAACCACACGGGACCCCTCTTGCAGGAGGGTGCCAAACAAAGTCCAGGAGGGGCCTGGGCCAAGGGGTGGATTAGGGGAGGAAGGGCTGTTCCGGCTTATTGCTCCCTCCCCCAGAGCTGCCCGGTGGGGCAGCAAACTCGGGCCTGCGCCGGGAATCTCAGGGCTCCCTCAACTCCTCCGCCAGTCTGGACCTCGGCTTCCTTGCCTTCGTCAGCAGCAAATCCGAGGTGAGCCGACTGCTGGGGGAGATGAGGGGAGGCGAGGGCCATTACTCAGGCCCGTTGGCGTGGCCTCCCTCCTTTCCAGTCCCGATGTCCCGGCTTGCATCTGCCAGCTCGCTCTGCACCGGCGACCCCTCAGCCTTCTTACTTGCTTTTGGTCCTCCCCAGCTGGACGCCATGCGGGGCATGGGCGCACATCCTCTGCCTGGTGGCATGTGACATGTGGGGGTCTCCATTGTTGGATGCATACCGGGGGAGGGGGGAAATCCCATCTGCTCGGGTGTCCCCAGCCTGTGTGTATGTCACTGGGCAGATCTGTCTGGGGTGATCATACGCATGAATGTGCACATGTGTGTTCCTGTAGGAGAGCATATATTTGCCTGCCTACAGGTGTGCCCTTGGATGTGTGTGGGCCCAGGTGAACATACCTGCCCATGCACCCTTGCACGTATGCATATAGCCCCATCCCCACTCCTGCCTAGACTCAGAGCCACAGGAGGAGCCTGGGGAGCACGGAAGGGGAGAGTGAGAACCGCCCAGGGAAGTACTGCTGCGTGTACCTGCCAGATGGCACAGCCTCCTTGGCCCTGGCCCGTCCCGGCCTCACCATCCGTGCCATGCTGGCAGGCATCTGTGAGAAACGAGGCCTCTCCCTACCTGACATCAAGGTCTACCTGTTGGGCAATGAACAGGTACAGGCATGGCCAGGCCCCCACCTCTAATCCCCTTCCTGATCCTGACCCCAGCCCATTCGTCTCTCTGCCCAATCATGACCCACAACCACTCCATTCCTAATCCACTGGACCCACCCTAGTTCCAGCCCTAATCTTTGTCATTGTCCCCTTCCTAACTCTGGCTCACCCCTGCAACCCCAACTCCAAATCAACCCCAGCCCCAACTCCTCACTCAAACTCAGACATCTACCCTCACCCCACGAAAATCCTATACCCCATCAACTACTTCATCCATCCTCCTCACTTGGGATGGTCACAGGGAAAAAAGTGGTGGGAGAAGGGGAACTGCTGCTGGAGCTGCACCCCCCACCCCCCACCCATCACTCCCAGAGTTCCGACTGCCATCCTCACAGTCCATCCCTGAAATGACCATGTGGGGAGAGCTTTGTCTTCTCTGCCATCAGGGACACCTGACCTCACCTAATGCAAGAAACACTTTCCATTAGGTGCAAACTAGCATCAATTGTTAAAGAGGAATCCAGAGAAAAACTCGCTTTATGCAAGACCATCCAGTAAGAGGGAACTAAAGGAAGGGTGCTGCATTCCAGGCGGCCCCATCAGGGTTTCACTCACCCGGTAATACAAGTGCTAAGGCCCTGCCAGGTGGGTGGGCAGTCTGTGGGCTCTGCCCTCCAGGCCCACAGACTGGAGGTGAGCCAGGCACAATGGGATAGGGTTGAGGTGTCAAACCTCCAGAGAGGGGCTTCTGGGGGGCAGGTAGGCATTTCTGGCTGGATTTCATGGAAGAGGCAGCAGTTGATGTGGATGGAGAGGAGCTTGCCTGGCAGAGATGGGGGGGGGGGCATTCCAGGCAGAGGGAACAGTCTAAGCAAAGGCTTAGAGGTGGGTAAGTTCAGGGGCCTGGGACGTGGGGGCGTCAGGGGAGCAGTGGGAAGGAGCTCTGCCCACTCTTTCAGGCCACCAGGGCAGCCGCAAGCACCCAG
Source organism: Bradypus variegatus (assembly GCA_004027775.1). Lineage (NCBI taxonomy): Eukaryota > Metazoa > Chordata > Mammalia > Pilosa > Bradypodidae > Bradypus > Bradypus variegatus. The sequence continues at coordinate 2,513 of PVKY010003355.1, read as the reverse complement.
ACAGGGCTTTCATGTTGGGTTAAATATAACTTCACCACCCACACCCCACCTGTCCCTGCAGCATGGCACAGATCAAGTGTGGCGGGAAGGCTACCCCTGCCTGCCCCACCCCTGGGCTGGCACAGGGATATGGGACCTCTGAGGGCAGTTCGTGCACCTGCTATGTGTCAGGCATGGTGCCAGTTGCATCACGTCCCTCTGGACTCACAATAGACTTGGGGGTGAGCTTTGGTGCCCCCTTCTGCAGTGAGGAGACAAGAAGTGTCCTTAACACGTGGGGATGGAGAGAAATGGACTGGTGCCAAGCAAAGGACAAGGTCTGGGTGGCTGGCTGACCAAGGGTGGGCGATGGGGGAGGAAAGGCGTCCAGCTGGGGTGGGTGGACCCCTAGGCAGCCACGAGAGAAAGTGAAGGTGGCTCCTTGGGTCCCTGGTGATGGCTCGGATAAAGGGGAGGGACTCTGAGACCCTGCCTGGCGTTCGCAGAAGGCCCTGGTCCTGGATCAGGACTGCACCGTTTTGGCGGACCAGGAAGTGCGGCTGGAGAACAGGATCACCTTCGAGTGAGTGTACCGCCCTGCAGCTTTGGGGACTCCCGGGTCCCAACACTCAAGTGGGGCTGGCTACGGTCTCTCCTTCAGGCCCCGCCCCTGTGTTGGCCACGCCTCTCGGGCTAAGACCCCGCCCCTTCGCTGTCTGTTCCCAGGGTGGGTGGTGGGAGGGGCGGGGCCTCCAGTCCGCCCTTCGGCAGCCGCTGGGGTCCTGTGCAGGCTGGAGTCCGCGGTGCTGGAGCGCGTGGTGCGGATCTCTGCCAGGCCCACCAAGCGGCTGCAGGAGGCGCTACAGCCCATCCTGGCCAAGCACGGCCTCCGCCCGCAGCAGGTGGCACTGCGACGGGTGAGCGGCAGGGCTGCGGGGCTGCGGGGCTGCGGGGCAGGGGTGGGGCGGCGGGGAGCAGGGCGGCCTGTCCTGCAGGCTGCTGACCTGTCCCCGCAGCCAGGCGAGACGCAACCGCTGGATCTGGAGAAGCTCGTGAGCTCGGTGGCGGCCCAGAGACTGGTTTTGGAGACTGTCCCAGGTAGGGGACGTCGGGCCTGGGGCTTGGACCCCCGGAGACGGCGCGGGCCCAGGAGGAGGGGAGGGCCGGGGTGGGGTGGGATGGGGTGGGGAGGCGAACCCGAACCGTGGCGTTGTCTGCTGCAGGTTCGAAGATTCCCGAAGCCGGCGACCTAGCCCCCCACCGCAGTCAGGTGAGCCAGGGGCAGGGCGCCCCCCTTCTGCCCACTGCTACTCCCCAGCCCTGGCTGTGACTCTAACCCCACGTTCTTGCAGGGCGGCCCTCCCAGAACCCAGAACAAGGCTGCCCATCCCAACTCACTTGCCGGGAAGCGACAGACCTGTGACATCGAAGGTACATTGGGGGTGGCGGGGGTTGGGGGCCAGAGGAACTGGGCAAACGTGGTGTGGGGCTTTGAGCTGAGGCAGGGAGGGCTAGGCACCATTGGGGGGCTGGAACCCGAGGGCTGAGAGGTATCCGGGTTGGGGTACCAGAGGGGCTGGGAGGGGAGCCCTGGTTGCAAGAGCTGGACTGGTGCCCCCCCACCCCAACTCTGCTGCTGCCCCCCAGGCCTGGTGGAACTGCTAAACCGTGTGCAGAGCAGCGGTGCCCACGACCAGAGGGGCCTTCTGCGCAAAGAGGACCTGGTGCTTCCGGAGTTTCTGCAGCTGCCCACCCAAGAGCCCAGCTCCCAGGAAGCCCCAGCACAGACTGAATCAGCAGCCCCGCCCACGGGGGGCCCCTCGGACTCCACTGCCCACCCGGCCCTCTGACAGCTGCCCAACAGTCCAGGCCGGCTACATGGCACCTGGCGGGCCGAGCATGCCACGGGTCCGCTCTGCATGCTCTGTCTGTGCCACAAGTGTCCCTGGCTCCTTCCTGCCACGGGCAGGCCCGCAGGAAGAGCCAGGAGGGGGTGAGGAGGAGCTCAGGGGAGTCACCAACCCCTCCCTATGGCTGCCACCACCTGGTCCCACACAGGCTCACTCACCCACCCACCCACACCTTGCAGCCAGGCCCCTGGGTACAGGCATGCCTGACATGCAGGGGTGGTGTTGGCAGTGCCAGCCTCCCCACCCTGTGCCTGGCCTTGGTAGGGGGGCAGGAGGAGGGGCCGTGCCCCTCCCCAGGGAGCTGGTATGAGTCAGGCTGGGGAGGGGTACAGGTGGGCAGCCCCTCACTCCACCTATAGAGACTGTTCTGTAAATATGGATTTTGCAGTTGGCATTGGGGCAGCTGGGTATGTCCTGGATGTACGATATTGTTATTATAATAATTATTATTCTGCCATGAGGTGTCTTCCTTCCTTGCCCCCTACCCCACCCCCTGCACCAAACCACATTGCCTCTGTCACCAAGATCAATGCCAGGAAGCTCTTGGGGACCTCAGGATGCGCCTTCTGACTTCCTGTTGTCAGAACCTCTATTCCTGCCTGCACAGAGTATTGGGGGGGGGGC
>PVKY010003354.1:0-22038 GCA_004027775.1 Bradypus variegatus | reverse complement strand
AACAGCACCAAAGCTGGGAAACCCTGTTCAGACTACATCACCAACCAGTGAACTTGTGCAACGATGGAGATGTTCTCTAACTGTGCTGCCCAACACCAAAGCCACACTTGGCTACTGAGCACTTTGAAATGTGGCTGGTGGGACTAAGAGACTATGTTTTTATTATTTAGTTTTAATTAATTTAGTTAGGTAGGCTGCTGGCTACCATATTGGACAAAGCAACTACAGACCATTTCTCGCTACATTGTCCTTTTATATTCTGTTTGTTTGTTTTTCTTTTTTGTTGTTTTTTAATTCAATTTTATTGAGATATATTCACATACCATACAGTCATCCAAAGTGTACAATTAATTGTTCACTGTATTATTATATAGTTGTCAGTCATCACCACAATCAATTTTTGAACATTTTCAAAATAAGAATAAAAATTAAAGTAAAAAAGAACACCCCAAACATCCCATCTCCCCATCCCTCCCTATTATTCATTTACTTTTTGTCTCCATTTTTCTACTTATCTGCCCATACACTAGATAAAGGGAGTGTGAGCCACAAGGTTTTCACAATCACACAGTCACACAGTGTAAGCTACATAGTTATACAATTATCTTCAATAATCAAGGCTACTACTGGGTTGCAGTTGAACAGTTTCAAGTATTTCCTTCTAGCTGTTCCAATACACTGAAAACTACAAAGTTCTATCTATATAATGCATAAGAATAACCTTCAGAATGTCTTCTTGACTCTTTTGAAATCTCTCAACCACTGAAACTTTGTTTCATTTCTCTTCCCTCTTTTGGTCGAGAAGACTTTATCAGTCCCATGGTGCCAGGCCGGGTTCATCCCTGGTAGTCATGCCCTGCGTTGCCAGGGAGATTTACACCCCTGGAGTCAGGTCCCACGTAGTGAGGAGGGCAGTGAGTTTACCTGCAGAGTTGGCTTAGAGAGGGAGGCCACATCAGAGCAACAAAAGAGATTCTCCGGGGATGACTCTCAGGCACAATTTTTATAAGGCCTAGCTTCTCCTTTGCAGTAACAAGCTTCATAAGGGCAAGCCCCAAGATCAATGGCTCAGCCTCTAAATTGGTAGTCTCCAATGCTTGTGAGCATATCATTAATTCCCCAGATGGGGAAGTTTAATATTTCCACATTTTTCCCAAATCCCTCAAGGGGGCTTTGCAAATACATTTTTATTCTCTGCCTAGATCACTCTGGGATGTATCAGGGCTTCATACTAACCTGTTGAAACTAACCAAATCTCACTTCTTATTCAAAGTTCCATGTAATTATTGTATTTGAATAAACTGACCATACAAGTTAAATTATATAATGTGCTACAGAAAATATAGATTTTGCTCCACCAACAGTGATTGGGTACATACCTCTCTCCACATTTTTTCCAGCACCTGTATCCCTGTGTTTGTTTTTTTAAAAGTTTTATTCACACACCATACATTCCTTCCTAAGTAAACAATTAAAGGTTCCCAGTATAATCACATAGTTATGCATTCATCATCACAATCTATATGAGGACATTTCCATTTCTTCCACAAAGATAAAAGAGGAGAAAAAAGAAAAAGAAGAAAAAGAGGGCTAAAAAAAAATAAAATACAATTAAAAAGTCAGACACCACCACCAATGCCAAGAATCCCATACCCCTCCTTATAACCCCCTCTTACAGACATTTAGCTTTGGTATATTATATTGCCTTTGTTACAATTAGTGGAAGCGTATTACAGTATTGCTGTTAACTATAGATTCTAGTTTGCATTGATTGTATTTTTTCTCCCATACCATCCCATTTTTACCACCTTGCAAAGTTGACATTCATTTGTTCTCCCTCATGCAAAAACATTCTTATATTTGTACATTTAGTCATAATTACTGGCCACTCTAGGTTTCACTAAGTTTTACCATCCCAATCTTTATCTTCTATCTTTCCTTTTGGTGTCATACATGCAACCAATTAACCTTCCTCTTTCAACCACACTCACAGTCATGTTTGTTCAGTGTACTTACAATATTGTGCCATCATCACACATATTGTGCTATCCATTTCTGGATCTATATAATCAATCCTGTTGAACATTCTATACTCCTTTAGCATCAAATGCCCAATCTCTACCCTCTTTCTATCTCCTGATATTTTCATTTCTACACTCTTCTCCAAACCTCTCTCTCCCATCTTTTCCTATCTGTCTGTAGCACTCCCTTTAGTATTTCCTGTAGAGGAGGTCTCCTGTTCAGGAACTCTCTCAGGATCTATTTACCTGTAAATATTTTAAATTCTCCCTAATTTTTAAGGACAATTTTGCTGGATATAAGACTCTTGGTTGGCAGTTTTTCTCTTTCAGTATCTTGAATATGTCTTACCACTGCCTTCTCACCTCCCTGATTTCTGCTGAGAGATCCACACTTAATCTTATTGAGCATCCCAATTGCTTTTCTCTTGCTGTTTTCAGAATTCTCTTTTTCCATGACATTTGAAAATCTGATTAGTAAGTGTCTTGGAGTAGGTCTATTTGGATCAGTTCTGTTTGGGGTAGGCTGTGCTTCTTGAACCTACAATTATATGTCTTTTGTAAGAGTTGAGAAATTTTCACTAATTGTTTCCCCTATTATTCTTTCTGCCCCTTTTCCCTTCTCTTCTCCTTCTGGGACACCTATGACATGTATATTCATGTGCTTCTTGTTGTCATTCAGTTCCCTGAGACCCTGCTCATATTTTTCCATTCTTTTCCCTATCTGTTCTTTTGTGTGTAGGATTTTTGATGTCCTGTCCTCCAGTTCACTAATCCTTTCTTCTGCATCTCCAAGTGTGTTGTTGTATGTCTCCATTGTGTTTTCCATCTCTTCTATTTTGTCTTTCATTCTCATAAGTTCTGCCATTTGTTTTTTCAAGCTTACAAATTCTTCGTTATGTTCACCCATGTCTTCTTTGTATCCTTCCTCTATTTTGTCACATTTTCTTTCAACTCATTGATTTGATTTAGAAGATTTGTTTGAACATCTTTAATTAGTTGTATCAACTCTTGAATCTCAGTTGATGCATTAGTTTGTTGCTTTGACTGGGCCATATCTTGGTGTTTCCTGGTGTGGCTCATGATTTATTGCTTCTAGGCATCTGATTTCTTGATTAGTTTATTCTGGAAGTTGTTTTGTCTCTTTTGCCTAGGGTTTTCTTGTTGATAGTCTTTGATCTCTATCTTTTCTTTGTTTCTTTCACTGGCCAGTTGTCAGATTGGCTCTGCCCCCATCTTCTCCCAAAATCAGGCACCCACTGTGGCCTGCTGTAGGGATGGCAGGTAGGCACTGGGCACCCCAGCAGGTTCACTGTGTATGGTGATACAGATCTGCTGGCTTCCAGTGGTGCTCTGCTTTCTGCCGGTAAGACCTGGGTTTGTTTTAGAGTCCTGCTTTAACAGTTGGGTCTTTCATATTTCTCAGCCAAAACAGGGCTAGGTGTCTGTACAGAGCATGGAGACCAGCTCCTGTGGTCCTAAGAAAGGGTATGAAGCGTCTTTTTAAAAGTGTTTCAGTTTATTTGCACCTTCCAGACTGTCTAGCAGATGGTGCTGTTTGGTAACTTAATTGTCCTCAGAAGCTGCTTTGCCTCTGAGCACAGGTTGTGTCTACACAAGTGAGCTGAAACTGCGGGGTTGCTATGCCCTCACTTTGTCGGCCAAAATCTGGCTCAATGTGGGGCTCCACCTCTAGCAAAGTAATCCCTCGGCTGATCCAGTACTCCAGCTGACCCAATGCAAAGGAACAGCCACTGGCTTCTATTTCCCTCAAGGGTGGCCGAAGAGCTTTCAGACCCAGAGATGGAAACACCATCTCTGTCCACATTTTCTCAGTCTCTTTGTCCCATACTGACCTGGGCCTTGAAATGTCCTCCCCTGTCCCCCAGGTCTTCAAATGGTGGGGGTATGTCTCACTGCTGTGAGATTTTATAGTCTGCGTCCCTGGGGGGAGGGGTCCTGTCTGCTGAGTCTATGCCTTTCTCACTCCAAGCCTGAGTGAGGGGGGGTGGAGAGGACTGGCTGGTCTGAGACGGAAGATTCCTGCCTGAAATTTCTTCTCTTTCTTCAATTTGGCATTTGCAGGGTCATTCTCCAGTCTATATCCTCCTCCAGAGTTTCAAACAATTCAGAATTGTCCTTTTGTTGTTGTTGTTGTTGTATCTCTGGAGAGAAGTTTTTAGTAGCTGTTTACATTGCCATGCTGATGAAGTCACTCCCCTCCTTTTATATTATTAAAGATGGTTTTCAAAAACTGGATAGGGGAATGAAAGAAAAGTGAAAACAGACATGAGCTCCTCGAGGCACCAACAATGCCTGCTTTTGACTTTTTACACCTGAGGTGGGGGGCAGCAGTAAGGAAGCAAGAGCTGACAAAGGAAATGACATTAACCTATAGACACAGAAAGCTGGCTAGATGTGTGACCTTGAGAGAGTTCCTGAGCTGTTTTGGGCCTCAGTTTGTCAATCTGTAATGGTCATAAGTATACTTAACGCATGGCTGTTCTATGGTTTGGGGATTGCCCTCCTGATAACCAACAGTAGTAGTCCCTAGATTTGTCATCTCGGAGTTTCACCACAATCTTCTGGGGCAGGAGGTTGGAGGGCGGTGGTAGACCCTGCCCAGGAGGAGTTTATAATCTTCCCGAGACACTCCCACATGAAACCAAAGACAAGAAGAATCCTTAGAAATGAAAAATCTGAAAATAATGTCAGAACCAGCTGCATTTCCCAGGCTCTGAGGGGAGGCAAATGGCTGGCTGCCACAGATCAGGGAAGAATTCCTGGAGGAGGTGTCTTGAACCACATCTTGGAAGAAGGAAAAGGTGCCCATCAGCAGAGAAAAGATGAGTGGAGGTTGAGGAATGATGGGACGTGGAGCCAGAGATTTCATCTTTGAGTCCTAGTTCTAGCACCTACTGGCTGGGCAATCATGAACAAACTAATAATCCTCTCTAGGTCTCAGTTTCCTCATTTGTAAACAAGGACTAGCCATTATGTCTACCCTATGATGCCATTATTCTGAGTAAATGGGTGTCAAACGCTTTGTGAGTTGTAGAGCAACCTGGAAGTGTGTTTAGGTTCCAGGAGGCAGATGGACAGACCTGGGTTCAAATTCAGGCTCTGCTGTGTATGAGCTGTGTGGCCTGGCACACGCCTGAGCCTCTCTGAGCCTCAATTTGCCTGTCTGTAAATTGAGTATAATCAAAATGTCTACTTCATGACGATTAGATGAGATAATGTAACACAGGTAAAATGCCTGGCCATGGAGTAAGCATTCAGTGACTGTTAATCATTACTATTTTATTTATTTATTTAATGAGCACAGATATGAGACCTACTCTGTGCAAGGAACTTTTCAAGGTGATTTATACATTCTGAGTACACCAATTCATTTAACCGCACAACATCCCTATGAGGGAGGACGTGCATCAGGATCTAACCAGGAAATCAGATGCCACTTTAAGTATTAAAACAGAGAGAACAAATCAAACATGATTGTTATAGATTCAGAATATTAAATATTAGCCCCAATGTAACAACAAAGAAAATATACGGAAAATTTGCGTGGAAAGAAATGAGAAGGGACTCAAAATGGTATGATACAAAAAAATCAAAAGACTATGAAAGTGGGCATTATGGAAGAATTGAGGGAAAAATGCACAAGACTTACAAAGACCAAATAGAAAAACGGCCGAAGAAAGTCCTACATTATCGATGGTTACTTTAAATGTAAATGAAATAAATACTCCAGTCAAAATGCAGAGATTCACAGAATGGATAAAAAAGCGTGACCCAACTATATGCTACTTTCAAGAGATTCACCTTAAATTTTAACACACAAGTCAGCTGAAAGTGAAAAGATGGAAAAAAATATACCATGCAGATAGTAACCAAAAGAGAGCTGCAGTAGCTACACCAATATCAGATAAAATAGACCTTAAGTTAAAAACTGTTTTTTAACAGAGGGACAAAGAGATAAAGGAGTCACTCAACAAGAAGACATAACAATTATAAATATATATGCACCTAATGGCAGACCTCCAAAAATATATGAAGCAATATTGACAAATTTGAAGGGAGAAATAGATGATTCTACATTAATAGTAGGAGACTTCAATATACCACTCTTAATAATGGATAGAACACCTAGACAGAAGATCAGAAAGGAAACGGAAGATTTGAATGATACTATAAACCAACTGGACCTAACAAACATGTATAGAACACTTGCTCAACAGCAGCAGAATACACATTCTTCCCTGGTACTTATGGACCATTGTCCAGGATAGACCATATGTTAGATCACTAAAACAAAACTCAATAAATATTACAATGTATCTTCTCCAGTCACAATGGAATGAAGCTAGAAATCATTAACAGAGGGAGAACTGGAAAATTCAGAAATATGTGGAAATTTAAAAATACACTCAATCAATGGGTCAGAGAAAAAAATCACAAGGTATATTAGGAAATATCTTGAGGCAAATGAAAATGAAAGCACAGTGTACCAAAACTTATGGGATGCAGTGAAGGCAGTGCTGAGAAGGAAATTTATAGCCCTAAATGCTTACATTAAAAAAGAAGAAAGATCTCAAATCAGAGACCTAACCTCACAACTAGAGGATCTAGAAAAAGAATAAACTAAACCCAAAGTGAGCAGAAGAAAGGAAATAACAAAGATTAAAAGAGATAAATGAAATAGAGTAAAAAAAAATAGACTCAACAAAACCAAAAGTCAGTTCTTTGTAAAGATCAGTAAAATCAACGGAACTTTAGTTAGACTGATAAAGAAAAAAAAAAGAGGGATGATGCAAATAAATGAAATCAGAAATGAGAGGAGAGATATTACTACCAACCCCACAGAAATAAAAAGGACTATAACAGGATACTATGAACAACTGTACATCAACAAATTAGATAACCTACATGAAATGGACAAATTCCTAGAAACATATCAACTGCTTACTCACACTCAAGAAGATCTCAAAAGACCATTAATAAGAGATTGAATCAGTAATCAAAAACCTCCCAACAAAGCAAAGCCCAGGACCAGATGGCTTCACTGGAAGTTTTTACCAAACATTCCAGAAGAATTGACACCAATTCTGCTCAAACTCTTCCAAAAACTGAAGAGGAGGGAATACGTCCTAACTCATTCTATGGGGCCAACATCCCCCTAATATCAAAGCCAAATAAAGATATCAAAAGAAAAGAAAATTATAGACCAATATCCTTTATGAATATAGATGGAAAAATCCTCAAAAAAAATACTAGCAAACTAAATCTAATAGCATATTAAAAGAATTATACACCATGATCAAGTGGGATTTATCCCAGGTATACCAGGTGGTTCAACATATGAAAATCAGTGATTGTAACATGACATTACTAGAATGAAGGAAAAATAAACATGATTATCTCAACTGATGCAAAGGAATTTGACAAAATCCAGCACCTCTTATTGATAAAAACACTTAGAAAACTAGGAATAGAAGGGAAATTTCTCAATATGATAAAGGGCATATATGAAAAACCCACAGCTAACATCCTACTTAATGGGGAAAGACCGAAAGCTTTACCTCAGAGATCAGGAACCGAACAAGGATGCCCACTGTCACCACTGTTACTCAACATTGTACTGGAAGTTTCAGCCAGAGCAATTAGGCGAGAAAAAGAAATAAAAAGCATCCAAATTGGAAAGGAAAAAGTAAAACTCACCTTGTTTGCAGATGACATGGTCCTATATGTAAAAAATCTTGAAAAATCCACAACAAAGCTATTCGAGCTTATAAACAGATTCAGCAAATTGGCAGAGCACAAGATCAACATGCAAAAATCAATAGTGTTTCTATATGCTAGTAATGAATAATCTGAAGAAGAAATCAAGAAGTTTCATTTACACTAGCACCTAAATAATCAAATATCTAGGAATAAATTTAACAAGGATATAAGGGACTTACACATGAAACACTACAAGACATTGCTAAAAGAAATCAAAGAAAACTTAAATAAATGGAAAGCATTCACAGATTGGAAGACTAAATACTGTTAAGTTATCAATTCTACCCAAAGTGATTTATAGATTCAACCCAGTCCCAATCAAAATTCCAACAGCCTTCCACCCAGAAATGAAAAAGCTAATCATCAAATTTATATGGATGGACAAGGGTCCCTGAATAGCCAACACCATCTTGAAAAGAAGAACAAAGTTGGAGGACTCACACTTCCCAATTTTAAAATTTATTTCAAAGCCACAGTAATCAAAACAGCATGATACTAGCATAAGGACAGACATATAGACCAACGGAATCTAATAGGGAGTTCAGAAATAAACCCTCACATCCATGGTAAATTGATTTTTGACAAGAGTGCCAAGTCCACTCAATGGGGTAAGATAGTCTGTTCAAGAAATGGTTCTGGGAAAACTGGATATCCATATGCAAAAGAATGAAGGTGGACCCCTACCTCACACCACAAACAAAAATTAACTCAAATGGCTCAAAGACCTAAATACAAGAACCAAAACTATCAAACTCCCAGAAGAAAACATAGGAAGCATCTTCAGAACCTTGTGTTAGGCAATGGTTTCTTAGAATTTACACCCAAAACACGAGCAACAAAAGAAAAAATAGATAAGTGGGACTTCATCAAAATTGAACATTTTTGTGCATCAAAGAACTTCATCTGAAAGTAAAAAGAATCTATAGAAAGGGAGAAAATATTTGGAAACATGTCCTTTAAATGATAAATATCCAGAATATATAAAGAAATCCTACAATTCAACAACAAAATAACAAACCAATTTTTTAAATGGGCAAAAGACTTGAATAGACATTTCTCCAAAGAAGATACAAAAATGTTTAAAAACACACAAAATGATGCTCAACATCATTAGCCATTAGAGAAATGCAAATCCAAACCATAATGAGATACCATTTCACAACCACTAGAATGGTTAGTGTTTAAAAACTGGAAAATAACAAGGGGAGGATGTAGAAAAATAGAAACCCTTGTTCTTTGTTGGTGGCAATGTAAAATGCATTGGGGGAACTGTAAAATGGTGCAGCCACCGTGGAAAAGTTTGGTGACCTCTCAGAGTTAAGTATAGAATTACCATATGACCTAGCAATCTCACTTCTAGTTATATACCCAAAAGAACTGAAAGCAGGATGTCAAACACATATTTGCATACCGATGTGCATAGCAGCATTATTCACAAATGAAAAAGGTGGAAGCAACCCAAGTGTCCACCAACAAATAAGTGAATGAACAAAATGTGGTATACTCAAGCAATGGAGTATTACTCAGCCATAAAAAAGGAATGAAGTTCTGATACATGAGACAGCATGGATGAACCTTGAGGGCATCACACTGAATGAAAAAAGCCAGACACAAAAGGACAAATACTGTATGATCTCACTGATATGAAATCATTAGAGTAAGCAAATTCATAGAGCCAGAAACTAGAATACAGGTTACCAGGGGCTGGGATGGAATAGAGAATGGGAAGTTAATAATTAGTACAGAACTTCTCTTTGGGGTGATGGAAAAGTTTTGGTAATGAATGGCAGTGATGGTAGCACTCCAGAATGTGGTTAAAAGGGAACATTTTAAGCTGTATATGTGTTACTAGAATAAAAAAAATTTTTAACCATATAACTGTATAACATGAACAGTGAACCCTAATGTAAACTATGGACTACAGTTAATAGTACAATAATAATAATGTTCTTCTATCAATTGTAACAAGGTACCATATTAATGCAGTGTTAATGGGGGGAGGGAGGTATATGGGAACTCTATTGTCTGCATGATTTTTCCGTAAACCTACAACTCCTCTAACAAAAGTGATAATAATAATAAAACAGGGAAGTTAAGGCAGGAAGTTGATTACACGTTACAGGGAATTAAGTTACAAACTGCAATCCTCCAACTTTGCCGCCCCTGGCCAAGCCCGGCTGCCCCCGGGGAGCGTGGGCTACAGCAATCCCAGAAGGGTCAGTCCTTGGGGCCACAGGGCGGAGCAGGGGAGCGCGGGCGGTGGATCCGGGGACAGTGGGCCCAAGAGTGGCACCCGTGGGAACTATTATTATTGCCTTTGTACAGAAAGGGACATCGAGACCCCGAAAACTTAAGCAACTTGCCCGAGGTCACCCAAGCGCCTCTTGAGCCAACTCGCGTCCTCGCGCATGACCTTCAGGCCCGGGCGCGCCTCGTGCAGCGGCTCCATGTGGTTTTTGTAGCTGCCGGGGGCAGGACGCCCCAGGGGCTGGGGCATGGCTTCTGGGCCTGACAGGCCAGGCCAAGAGGCCGGGGTGTCCGGCTGGAGAGAGGAGGCAGTCAGCGGAAGCTGGGACTTGACCGGATTAAGGACGACCCCAGAGCCCGAGCGCCGGAGAAAGGAGACAACCACCTTCTCCAGAACCGCAATAGCAGCGATTTCCCGAGGTGAGGGGGGACGGGGACCGCCGGGCACGACTGTCGCCCATTTGTAATCGCAAAGCAAGCATTTTTCCACCCCTTAATGGGGGACCCAACCAATCCGTGAGACACCCTGTTTCTCTTTGTCTTTCCCCTGCCAAGTCAGCAGGCTGACTGATCTCCCCCGGGTGATTAATTTTCCCCTTGACACCCCGGGGAATGAGACATTTGTCCCAAGGGTAGAGAGACAAAGAAGCAGGGCTGATGTGCAGAAGGGCAGCGGGGCCGCCGCACACCCCGCCCACCTCCCCAGACACCCCAGCATGCCAGGATTTCTAGGGTTGGGGGACTCGGGAGAGCTTCCCTGGCCTGGGGTTTAGCAAAAGACAAGTGTAAAGGCCGAATGGGTACCAAAATTCCACTGGGGACAAAATAGAACTCTTGGTGAAATGATCCCAGGTCGGGTTTTTAACTGGGGGCTGTTTGGGGCTATTTTACTTCCTGTATTCCTAAGATTCCAGATCAATCCAATTAGAGGATTTGTCCAATGGTGATCATGGGGAGGGGCAGGTAGGTAGAACACATATGTCTCTGGGTCTCCCTTCTTCCTGTTCTAAAACGAGCTTAGTGGTTGCAGGTACAGGCCTGGGAGTTAAAACCCCTGGGTTACTAACTGTGAGATTTGGTGCAAGTTACCTAATCTCTCTGAGCCTTGCTTTCGTCATCTGTGAAAACCAGTTCTCATCTCATAGGGTTATTAGGAGGTCCTAAGTTTTAGTTCTCTAAAACCTTGGGACAGGGCCTAGTGCATAGTGGATGCTGTATAAATGTTAGTTATTACTCTTTACGTTCTTGGAGTTGGACAAAGTGAGGGTTTCTCAAACTCTGGTCACTTTTGAATGCATGATTCTTGCCATAGCCATGTAGCATTTCTAACACAGCTTACTTAATATGTTTACTTAAATTGATTCTGGTTTTGCTCCAGTTTATTTTAAAGGAAAACTTTTTGTCCTAACCTTAAAGGGAAAATCTCTTAAGAAGGTAACCAGGAAAATAAGTACCATAAAAAGAAAACATTATGATTAAATTCTAGCTAGTTCCTGTCACCTGCTAAAGGATCCATATGTGGGCCTGCTCTCTCTTGTGAACAGGTTAGCTAGTTTGGAGCAGTGTTCGAGGGCTAAAGTAGTGTCAAACAGAGACTTCTGCCTTGATGGAATCAAAAGGATTGAAAGAGGGTGGAAAAGGGAAGAATGTTCTTGCTGTGAAATTCCACATCCTGCACACACCACAGTAAAAACCCTCTCGTGGAACAGTAAGTCTGCATCCCACCTCGTGGGCCAAATCCCTCTGGGGGCCTTGCAGCCCCAAGTTCTGGTTACCAGTAGCCTCTGTGTCTTGGGGTGAGTGTGCTCAGCCTGCTGCTGAGGTTCTGAAGCAGCAATGGTTTTCCTTGGTTTTTCAACCAAGGACTGACTAGGGTTTGGGTACGGCAGTACCCCATTTCCTTTCAGCTTCCATCTTGGTTTCCCAAAGAATGGAACAAAACCACTGATGTGGTGTTTTCTTGCCCTGACTTTCCTGTGTCTTCTGAACCCAGGGACCCTGTACTCTGCCTTTAATGAGCTCATGTTTCTTTAGAAGGGGGTGCTGTTTAGGCCTCTGACTCCATAAGACCTCTGACTCCTTAAGGGTGGAAGCAAGAGTTTCTAGTTTGTCCATACCCTGGAATTTGAGAGAGAGAAGGAAAGTTATGAGGCAGTGAGGTAAATGGAGAAGGGAACGAGTGTTGATTTCTATGTTCTCCTTCTCACCTCTGCCTCCCCTTGCCCCCTCCAAGTAGCTTGGAGGTGAAGCATGCTATCAACCACTGGATCACCTCAGGAAACCTATGTCAAAGCAGTAATGTTCAATAGGGGCTTTGGGACTCTCCTATGAAATCCATTAATGAGCATTTATTGAACACCTACTAGATGCCTTGTTGGACTCATCTTTGAACTCTTCCTCTGCAACTTGCATGCAATGTGGCACATAGATCGCCAAATGTTTGTTGAATGACTGAATGAGAATGAATGAATGGGAGACTGAAATGAATTCTTTAGATGGATGGATGGATAGATGGAGGGATCAATGACTTAAATAATCGAATGAGTGGGGTGATAACTAGTAGATATGTCAGGGTTTTTTGGTAAACAATAGAAACTCACTCTGGCTAGTTCAATCAGAAACCAAATTATTGAACAGCTTTTGAGCAGCTCCCAGAAATTGCCAGGAAGGTTGGAGAACCAGGCCCAGGAAATGGGCTAAAACAAGGGAGGCTGGCAGCAGCAAGCACAGCCACGGCCACATCACGGGAATAGTCTGGGGAAGATGCCAGCCTTGGCCTGCCTCCCCTCCAGGTCCCCTACACCGCGGCCACTGAGCCCTGGACACTTCAGCCATGAAAAGGGACTCAAACCCTTCCTGTTTCATTAGCTCCCTCCCTCAAGATTCAAAGTCTCAGGCAGGAGCATTTGATGGCCTGAACCCAGGTTCCACGGCTTAGCCCTAACTGCAAGGAGAGAAGAGAAGGGTATCTAACCCCTCTGGCTTCCATGTGTATCCCACCAAGATTCATTTAATGGAAACCCCTCCAAGTGGGAAAGAGATGAATGAATAAATGAATTAATTTGAGTGTTAATTAGATGGATAGTCAGATGAGTAGATGGATGATGGATAGATGGCCATATGAATGAGTGGGAAGGGTAGGGATAGAGGGAAGGAAAGAAGGGGTAATTACAAAAGTTTGGTAGAGGATTTGGGGTTGGAAGAGGAAAGAAAAAGGAAGGAAGGAGGGAAGAAGGGTGCTGAGCAGTAAGCTCCTATTAGGAGGTTCAAATATACTAAACGAGATGCCGACAGCTGAGGGCTGCATGGGAAGGGCTCTCTGAGGAGACTGTAGCACCGTGTCTAGGGGCACCCTTATTTTCAGTTTCCCCTGGCCACGACCCTCCCCTCCAGCTGAACATATCTCCCCAGTGTCCCTGCACACACTGTGACTTCCCCACCACTGTGCCCTTGGTTGCCTGGAATACCCTCCCTGCCCCTCTACCTGTCCAACCCCTGCCTGTCCGTCTGCCCTGGTTCAAGGCCGCCTTGCCTAGGACACCTTCACAGATAACACCAAGCTCCCACTTAGCTCTGGCTGGAAGAGTCCAGAGACTATCACATGAGCTGGTTGGTGTTCTAAATGGGAGCATGTACTTGAAAACTGTTTTGCAGTTGCAAACAACGCTCAAAAGCTGGTGGAGATAAGCGGCGTTAGTGTTATTGTGACTAATATCTGCAAAGTTTTCCGAGTGCCCATCATGTGCCGATGTGCCAGGCACTGGCCTGAGCAACCCTGGATGCTACATCTTCACAACAGCTCTACTGCTCCATCTTATGGATGAGGAAAAGAAAGCTCAGAGAGGTTAAGTAACTTGCTGGCGGTTGCACAGCTTCTGCATGACAGGGCTGGGCCTGGATTCCAGGTTCGAGTGTCTCTCTAGTGCTTGTGTAATTGATTACTTTGGTAGCTGCTTCACTCTAGTGCTGTATCTGGTTAGTCCTGATTCCCCCAACTAGACTGCGGGGCAGGAAGTGGGTGTTGATTTCTCTGCAGGTTCAGCACCCAGACCAACACCCCTCCTGAGGGAGCCATCAATACAAGTCCATTGCCCTTGAATTGTAAGAAGATTTCCATCCTCTCAGACCCTGTGTTTCTTCCCAAATGCATGTTCAAGTTCTCCCTCCATAAAATCTGTGGGTCTGGGCCACTTCCCCAGGGCAGTGGGGCCAAATCTTAAATACAGTGTGCATGTGCCTTCTTCTGGGTCTTTGCATCTGCTGTTCCCCCACCCAGCATGTCCTTTCCCAGGCTACAAGTGGCCTAAGTGACTCCCATACATTTGTATAAGAAGAAACTTTTACAAAGTGTGTTCACAGCAGCCAAGTAAGGCAGAAAGCAGCCCTCCCCCCCATTTGACGAACAAGCCTTTTGGGTCCCAGGGCTGCCTCCAGTTCATGGGGGACGGCCTCTGTAAAAGGCAGGCTTTCCCAGTCCAGGGGGATGGAAACAGGATGGAAACAAGGGCTGGAGTTTGCACAAGCCTTTCTAATCCAAAGCAAACAGATAAAGCCGGGGAAGAGAGACAGGGAAGCAGGCCCTCCCACCCATCAATGCCCACTGCCAGCGCCGGGCTGCTGGTTGCCTCGGGAGCCACCTGGTCTCCACTTAGCACAAAACTGCCCCCCTTTGCTCGGCTCGGCGGCAGCGAGGCCTCAGGTGCTTCTTGGCTGGGTGCAGAGAGGAGGCTGGGATGCGTGCCCTGGGCCAGGCGAGGGCTCCCTTCCTGCTGGAGGGAGAGGGCTTGGTCACCACGTTGCTGGGGTTTTTGTTGTTTTCCTCCTGCTCCTGGCAGGGGAGCCTGGCAGAGTTGGCTGCAAGCCCTGTCCCTGGAATTTGCCATCTCAATTAGGACCCAAAATGAGCGGAACACCTGACAGAGAGAAGAGGGAAAGAGGTCGGGAGAGGAGTGGGGAGGGGACACCCTCCGTGCTGTACCTCAGAAAGCAGAAGTCCAAAGAGAGGGAAAAGAGAGGAGGCCTTAAAAATCCTCAGGCCTTCTCATTCTGGAGCTGAGTTCAGAGAGGGGGAGGCAGTTGTCCAAACAGACACAGCGGTGGGCCTGGACAAGCTTTCTTTCTGACAACTATTACTGTAACACCCAGTGCGCACCAACTACTATGCTACATGCTCTATATGCATTGTCTACACCTTCCTGGCAACCCTTCTATATAAGCATTCATTCATTCATTCATTCATTCATTCCCACAAATATATATTGAGCACGTACAAACCCAGACACTCCTCTCAGTGCTGAGGGTTCAGTGGTAATCTTTCTAGACAGACACAGTCCCTGTCCTCACAGCGTTTACAGTCTACTGGCAATCAATAAGTAAGCAAGTAACTAAGTGGCATACGTATTTTGGAGGGGTAGTTGGGGAAGCTCTCTCGATGGCAGCAGGCAATATTTGAGCAGAGACCTGGATAAAGCGGAGGCATGAGCCACGTGGATGGGGGAAGAGTGTTCCAAGAGGGGACAGCAAGTGCAAAGGCCCTGAGGTGTGAATGAGCTGGGTGGGTCTGCAAGGTGGCAGAAAGACTAGTATGGCTGACAGAGGGGGAGCAGCAGGAGATAAGAGCCAGGAGACAGAGGGGGACACTAAGGTCAGGCCTTGGAAGCCACGGGAAGAAGGTAGGATTTGGAGGGTTTTGAGCTGGAAGTGACATGCTTGGATTGATAATTTACAAAGAACCCCCAGGCAGGGGTGGTCAAGGACTGTGGGTGCCAAATGTGGGAGCCGGGAGCCCAGTGGAGAGGCTGATGCGTCAGGACAGGTGAGAGAAGACAGTAGCTCAGACTAGGCTGGTGGCAGTGGGGTGGAAAAGTTTGATTCTCGATACACTTTAGGGATGGAGCCAACAAGAACAGATACTCTTCATCTGCAGTTGACTAAACTGGGGTTCAGAGGTGGAGTTGACTTGCCTGAGGTCACCCAGTGAATCACTGGAACTGGGACTAATATGATCCCCACATAAAAACCTTCTCCTCTGTGCCCCAAATTGTCATGCGAAGTTTCTCTGAAAAGTAAAAAGTTTAGGCTTCGCATGCCATCCTGTCTCTGTGGCAACTTCCATTGCAATTCAAAACTCTGCCGTGGCAGTTTGGAAGCAGCCATAGGCAATATGTAAACAAACACGCATGGCCGCCCACCAATAAAACTATTTACAACACACACGTCTGGCTTAGGGACCCAGATTTGCCAACTCCTCAACAAAAATGACCCAGGAAGACTTTCAGAACAAGTGAATGGCCATCTAAAGGAGCCAAATTAACCTTATTACCTGATTTCAGTCAGTGGGACAGAACTCCCATACCCTGAGAAAATAAAAATGCCCACTGGAAAAAACAAGAACAAAAAAACCCCAGTAACTACAGCATTTGGGACCATCCTGAGTTCACCCCACTGGGACAGGGCTGAGCAGGAGTCTTTGCCTGGAGGTGTCTGGCTGCTGGCAGGACCTGAGGAAATGGGGGAATCTGCGACCATCCCAGCCATCAGCATCACAGATGTGCAGGCTGGCAAAGCCTCCCAACCATCGTCACTCTCCGAGGGTCCCAGGAGAGGAAGCAGGACACAGATGCTATTTCAGAGCACAATATGGGCCGGGGAAATGGAGACAGAGCCAGGGGAGAGGAAGCACCCTTGGGGCCCTCGTCATCAGTATTAAGAAGGGCTGGTGATGCTTGCACAGCACCGGTCGCTGTTTTGTTCTGGTGTATGTTTATGCGTGTGTGATGTGTGTGCTTGTGTGTGTTTCTTGGGGGGCGGGGTGAGGTTGTAAATTTTGGGGGGGAGGGGTTGTTATTTGATTTAACAAAGGGATTTTGGCACTACCTGAGCCTTTGTGCAGCTGTCACCTGGTGGGAGACTTCCACTGCAACACCTGGGCTGTCTGAGCCCCTGTTGCCTTCTCTGTGACTCAGGAGATAATCAGGGTGGAAGTGGCATGTCACTGGGCCAGCTCTATGGCTCTCAACACTGACTGCGCATCAGAATCGACTGGGAAACGTGTTAAACACCCCAGCGCTGAGGGCTCTCCAGAAGGAGCTGGCACCAGGGAGGAGATACAGCTGCCACCAAGAAGCCACCAAGACAGAGAAAGGGGGGAAATGCCCCAGCGTCTCCCTTCCTACTGCAGCAGTCTCCCGAGGACGCAGCCTGTGGACATCAGCCCCTGTGGCACGGCCTGAGCAGGGGAGGGCCGAGAATGGACCTGAGAGCAAATGAGCTGAGGAGCAGCCCGCCAAGCCCTCCTCCCAGAACTCCTGCATGGTCCCTTACTGCCCACTGTCCGTCCATCTCACTGGACTCCCTTGATCACAGCCTTACCCCTGACACCTGCCCAGGGGCCGGGCACTGAGGAGGCACCCCATTAGGTGGGATCAGTGCATGCAGGGAGTGCATTTGGGTCGGACACACTGTCAGCTCCTTGCTGCCACCATTCTAGAGTAGTTTCTAGAGTAGAAGAGAGATCTTTGCTCAAGCCAACCTCAGGACTCCCAAAGGTATCTTCTAGCCGGAACCCATCAACGAGCAAGGCCATGAACACCTGTTATCTGCCCAGCCCTGTGCTGCCAGCTGGGGGAGGTCAGAAGTCAAACAAAAGGAGGTGAACAAAACAGACAGAAGCTGACACCTTAGCGGGATACAGAGAGTAAACAAACAAATGTAGTAGATAGTTTCAGATAACTCTCAGTCTGGGAGGAAATAAACAAGGTGATATGATCCGAAGGGATCAGGGGGATGGAGCGGGGGCTGTTTTCTCTGAGGAGACATTTAGGTGGAAACCTGAAGGAAGTAAAGAGAGGAGTCATGTGGATACCTGGGGAAGAGTGTCCCAAGCAGCGAGAACAGTAGATGCAAAGGCCCTGAGTTGGGAGTGCGCTTGGTACGTACGGAGAACCACAAAGAAAGAGGCTAGTGTGGTCAGAGTCTGGTGATGCAGGGGAAGGTGAGAGAGCTGGACAAGGGCCAGGATTTTTAGGATCTTATGGGCTAGAGTCAGAAATGGAGTTTTGTTTAAGAGTTGGGGCGCCAATGGAGAGCTTTAGGCAGGGGAATGACATGTTCTGATCCATGCGTTTATCAGCTCACTGTAACTGTTGTTAGAGTTAACTAAGATGAATAAATGTGTCATGTTGCCACTGATTCACTTAAATTCAAAGACCAGTAGTATCCCTCCCCTCCAAAAAACGGGGACCATTATAAGGCTGTCAACCCTTCATCTCACCAAGGTTGAAGATGTTGAAATTTTTAAAAATGTACTGTCTCCCATCACCTTAATTTTATAATAGGAAGGACATTTAGTACCAAAAGAAAAAAATAGTAAGTGGGAAGGAGATGATCTCAGAATAAGGAGTAGTGCTTTATATTAAATGCATTTCTCTTTGTGAAAACCTCCCCCTTTTGTCCTTTCTTTTCTCATTTTCCCTGAGGAGGGGTGATTGCTTCCTTGTGGATCCCCCAACCCAGCCCTGGCCAGGGGTCAGGGGAGGAACAAGGGGTGGGATGGAGCCCAGGCCTGATCCTCAAACAGGGGTTGTGATACAGACGAAGGGTCCTGCTGGCAAACCTAGAACTCTCCAGAGTCCCCCCCCCAACCCCAGCACGGCCCCCTGGGCTTGAGGGTCAATAGGACACAAAAGCCAGGGGTCCTGCCCTGGAGCTCAGAAGATGTCACTGAGCTCTAGTTGATATTACAATTAATAAGAATTACAGCTAATATTTATTAAGACTCAAATGTGCTGGGCTCTGTTCCAAGAGCTTTACACATATGAATTCATTTAACAATGATAATAATTGTAATATATGTAATATAGATATTATTAAATATTATAATTATATGTAGTATTATATAATAACAAGCCTATAAGGCAGATACTTCATTTTCTGTTGAAAGACTGAAACACAGACAGTTCAAGTCACTTGCCTGTGGTAACACAGCACATAAATGGCAGAGCTGGGATTTGAACCCATGCTGTCTGACTCTGGCACCAGTGATTTTAAAATTTCCAAATTAATTAAATCTCCCTTCACCTTGCCCATGCTCTTGCAGAGAGAATTGGGGAAGGAATTCGGAGGGCAGGGGGTGAACAAAGGCCTGGAGGTGTGGTGATGATGGGGACAGGTCAGGAGGGCTGACAGAGCGGGGGAGATGCCTGGGAGGGGAGAAGAGAGGGAGGAGGGCACTTAGGAAGGACACCCACGTCCTAACCCTGAGCGGGGAAAGGGTGTGCCTGCAAAGGATGTGCAGCCCCTTTAGATTCTGTTCCAAGACCTCGGTCCAACACCACTCTTCTCTCAGGGTTTACTCTCTCATTTGACAAAACAGTGATTGCACACCTACGAGCCCTGAGGATACAGGTGTAAACAAAGAGAGTCTCTGCCTTTTTACAGGCAAATGTCAGAGACAATCCTAGAGGAGAGGGGCCCTGACCCAGCCTGGGGGTCTGGAGGTCTTCCTGGAGCCAGTGGCCTGAGCGTCTCAGCCCTCTCTGGGCTTCAGAACCACCTGGGGTGATTGTTAAAGCGCTTGCCCAGGTGATTCTAATGTGCAAGCAAAGTTGGGAAGCGCGGCCTGGATAGAGGGAGGAGGAAACAGTCTCCAAGCAAAGGGAAGAGCTTGAGCAAAGGCCCAGGGCAGGAAAGAGCTGGCCGTTTTGGAGGAATGGAAGGGAGAGCCTCCGGAGGGGAAGTCTGAAAGACCCACAGTGAGCAGTCAGCAGGTCCCGTGGACCGTGGCAGCCAGATGGGTTGTCATGGGGGGGGCACTTTTCAAGTTAGTGTCTTTTAGAGGTTACTTTGTTTCACCTCCTGGGGAGAGAAAATGGAGAAATCAGTTTTTCTGGTCCTGATGTGCTGTAGCTCTTTTCAAAAGCGAAGAGCTTTCCAGAATCGTAGGGCTGGACAGACCTTCTCTCCTTCAGATATCTTTTTTTTCCCTCACATCCGAGCTCTGCCCCCAACAATCCATGCAACTTTGCAATGTTTCGGAGCCTTGGTTTTCCATCCATCAGATGGAATAACATTTTCTACTTCCCAGAAGAAGTAAAGGAGATTTTGTGGGGTGGGGGGAGCTAAGAGAGGTGGTTCTGAGCTTGCACGTTTCCAGTGCCCTTTCATTGGGCGCCCGCTGTGCACCAGGTACTGTGCTGGGTGCTGGGGATGCAGCCGTGAGCAAGACTCCGCCGCTGCCCCCAAGGAATGCACATCCAAGCAGAGACGGAGAAGTAGACAGATGCCCGGAACGAAGAGGCGTCCTGGGCAGTGGGAGGGCGTGCAGGGCCAGGCGGGTGGGGCAGGGTCCTCACCCCGCTGTTTGCCTTGCTGCCCTGCACGTGGAGTGAAGGTGTGGCAGCCAGGCCCCGAGAGGACAAAAGGCCATCAGACGGGGCAGGGGGAGGAACGGGGCAGGCCTGTGCTTGGAGTGGACGGGGAGTGGGGTCAGGGCGGGTGCTCAGGGTACAGGCTCCTTGCCTTTGGGATCCTGGAGGAGGCGGCCCCAGAAGGAAGGCCGAGCACACAAAGGAAGCCAAGAGACCGCAGGAGGAGCCTAATGCAACCTTTTAAAAAACAATAAATAATAGCGCCCGGTGACAAATGCGTCCCCTCATCTGAATGGCGGCTGGAGGTCTGGTCCCTTCTTTCTAATCACTTAATGACCCCCAAGAGGGTGGGGGGGTTTCTCTCATGGACCCCGACCCCCTCCTCCCTCCAGTCTCTGCACCACGGTCTATAAAGAGAAACTCGTTCCTTAAAGAGGGTCATTTACAAACCCTCCTTAATGGAGGGCGGCAGAGCTCCCGGGTGACACCCTTCTGGTCCCCGACAAGGGTCATGAAAAAGGAATTGGCTTCGGAGGCCTGAGCACATGAGCTCGCCAAGCCCTGAGCCGCCCCCTGCCCCCCACGCCTCTCCAGCCAGGAGCCCTGTGGCTGGCACGCTCCGATGTATTTATTATTTCTTCCCCCATTGTCTCGGCCTCCCTCCACCCCTGCCCGGGCCCCTTCGCTCCTCCGGGCCTCCCCCTCCCCAGCCGCCCCTGCGGCCCGCCCTCCGCCTGCATCCAGCCTCTCTCATAATAGCATCCTTTTCACGGAGACAAATTGTCCAGCCTCAGGATGCACCTGAGGACTTTCGCCCCTTAACAAATGGTCTTTTAATTTTCTACCAGAAGGGCAGAGGGAAGGGGGGCTGAATCAATCACACATCCATCTTCATCATTGCTGCCAAGGGACTCTTTTTGCTGGCTGGCTGCCCCTGGGGAAGATGGGGTGAAAAAGAGGAAGGGGGGTGCCCTCGGAAGGGGCGTGGGGGAGGGGCGGCTGCAGGGAAGCCGGGTGGAGAAGCCCACCCAGCACACATCGGCTTAGAGTTCGAGTCAAACCAGCAGTACCGAGGGAGGGAGGTATTGCTATTTTGACAAATGGGGAAACTGAGGCCCACATAGGAAACCGTCTCGTGGCAAGGCCGTGACAGAACAGGGAGGGGAAAGCAGCTTGTGCCTCTTTGCCACTTCCCACAAACCCTTTGGAGTCACATAAGTCTGGCTTTCTCCTTCTGTCCTGTCTGCCCTGTCCCCCCCAACTAACTAGCTGTGTTCTGGGCCAAGTGAATCATTCTGCCTAAGCCTCAGATTTCTCATCTGTAAAGTGGGATTTTAAAGAGTGCCTACTTCCTAGGGGTGTTATGGAGACTGAGTGAGAAAATCCATGTGAAATGCTTAGCACAATCCCAGGCACAGGGTGAGCATGTGATTTAGGATACCTGTTGTATATTCCCTGAAGGCTCCTGAACCAGGGTTTAGGTTTCAAGCCTCCCTCACACCTCCCCTCCAAAAAAAAAAATGGCCCCTCTACTTAGGAACTTCATTTGCCTGGAGTCGGGGGAGCTGCTATTAGCGGTCAGGCCAGGTATGTTCCTGCCCCAGGGCCTTTGCATCGCCTGT
>PVKY010003353.1:0-21951 GCA_004027775.1 Bradypus variegatus | reverse complement strand
GTACAAAAAACATATGGTTCCACTTATGTGAAATACCTAGAATAAGCAAATACCTTCAAAAAGAAAGTAGGTTACAGGTAACCGTGCAATTGGCTGGTGGGGGAAGGGGGTTGTGGAGTTATTGCTTAAAAAGTTTAGAGTTTCTCTTTGGAGTGATGAAAAAGTTTTAGTGATGGATAGTGGTGATGGTAGCACAATATTGTGAATATAAGTAATATCACTGAATTGTACACACAAAAGTCAAATGGTAAATTTTGTGTCATATATGTTACCACAATTAAAAATAAACAAACTAGAAAAAAAAGTGAATCTTTTATAGAATCTCAGGTAGGGACCTAGGTATTTGGGGACTGCTTTTGGTAATGGCATGGCATGCTGTGCCCATTTGGGATGTCTAGCTGGAGCGTGCATAAGAGAAACCTCCAGGAGAGCCTCTCAACTCTGTTCGGGTTCTCTCAGCCACTGTGACCTCAGCTTGTTACCTTTTTTTTCCCCCCTTTCGGTCAAGAAGGCATTTTCAATCCCTCACTGCCAGGGCCAGGCTCATTCCTGGGAGTCGTGTCCCATGTCTCCAGGGAGATTTGTTCCCCTGGAAGTCATGTCCCTCATGGGAGAGAGGTTAATAAATTTATTTGCCAAATTGGGCTTAGAGAGAGAAAGGCCAAATCTGAGCAAAAAAAGAGGTTCCCTGGAGATGCCTCTTAGGCATAGTTATAGGAGGACTCACGAGAGCAAGCCTCAAGTCAAGGGCTTTATGTATTAAGTAGTGGGTTCCTAATTTCACTTAATGTATGTTCTATCACACGATAAATGGTCAGTTTCTTACATTATCTTCACTTAGTTGTACAATCATCATCACTCTCAACTTTAAACAATTATGGCAACATAATACATCCCAGAGCTCTTAGCTGCTAATTATTCATCCCTAGTATTAGTGGACTATTGGCAAGGTGTTCCTATTAAATATAGTCTTTGATGTGTAATGGGTATTTTCTTCATATTGCTCTGCTGTTAACCCTCGGCAGCAGTGTCACACCTTGTAAGTGTATCAGCTAACACTTACTTAGGTTTGTGGTGCTGCTCTGTGGGTTACTGGCCTTTAAACAGCCATTTACAAATGTGTTCACCTTCAATGCATCACGGATACTTATAATCCCATGAATGAACCATTGGTACTTTTATTATTTTTAAAATTAAACATTAATTATATATGAAAGCTTAAAATGCCCAGTTGTTCTCACTCCTTCACCTCACCATAAGGAGAGGGGCATTTGGAAGGTGAGGACATCAGCAGGAGCAGTGGAAGAGCTGGCTGAGATGCAGGTGTCCCAACGGGAAGGTGCGCAGACAGGCCAAGCTATGAGAGTGGAGCACACTCACACCTGCAGATGCCAAGCATAAGGCAACTTGGCACCCCAGGAGCACCTCCCAGGGACTGTGAATCTTTCTGGTTTGTCCTGTGTGTGATCTTTTCCAGTAGCTGGAGCCTCTTGGGTACATTCTTGGAGGTTCGAGGTTGGCGTTTTGCCAGGTGAGTAGGACAGAGGGAGGGAGAGAGCGCGGGGGTGGGGCAGAGACAGTGGGTCTAGACCAGGCAAGGAGGAGAAGGAGGACAAGAGACACTGAGGTCACAAATGGGAGGGTGGAGCATGGGAAGGGTGGTCATTGAGCAAGCAAGCTCCAGGGAAAAGAGAGTGACAAGCTCACCTTGTCATTTTCATTGGCTTCAACATCCATGCAGATGACGCTATTTCAAAATCGCAGGCTGCCGGCTTCACTTCCAAAGACAGCTCCCTCTGCAATGTCTCCCAAAGTTATACACCAAACACTCCCCTCTGAGACTCCTAGTATGCCCTGTGGATCTCACTGCCTTTTAGTAAATCCTCTTTCCCTCTCCCATGGCTGAATATTTTTGAACCTTCTCTTCTCTATTCCAAACTGCAATATACCTTATCTTCAGTTTCAATTACCTTTTTTTTTACTTATTTCACTGAGAATGTAGAGAAATCAAAAGAAAGTCCTTATTCTCCCCTAAGTTAATTTACAACCTGTATCTATAACCATATATGTCTTCCCTCCTGCTACAAAAATGAATTCCCCCTAATCTTCCACCCTCTTGCTTAGACTAGGTAATACTTTTTCTTGCATCATCAATTTTTATTTCTATTGACTCATTCACACAAATATACTAAGATCTACTAGCATCTCCTTAAAAATAAAACTACTTTAATGGTACATCTCTCTTGAGCTATAATTTCGTATCTCTGAGCCCCTTCACAGCAAAACTCATTGATCAAATTATCTACTCTTGCTGGATGACTTCCTCACTGAATGAGCTGTCTACACCTGCTGGTTAACTTCATCATTGAATGATCTGTCTACAGCAGCTCCATGACATCCTCATTGAATGAGCTGTCTACACTTGCTTGATGCACTTCCTCATTGAATGAGGTGTCATCACTTGCTGGATAGACTTCCTCATGAAATGAGTTGTCTATATTTGCTTATCACACTTCTTCATTGAGTGAGCTCTTTACCCTTGCTGGATGCATGTTCTCATTGAACAAACTTTCTACACTTGCTGGATGAGTTCCTTATTGAATGAGCTAACTACATTGCTGGATAATTTCCTATTGAACATGCTGTCTACATTGGCTGGACACACTTCCTCATTGAACGAGCTGCTTACAATTTCTGGATGCACCTACTCATTGAGTGGGCTTTCAACACCTGCTGGATGCTTCCTTATTGAATGAATTGTCTACACTTGCTGGATGCACTTCTTCATGGAACTAGCTTCCTACCCTTGCTAGATGCTCTTCCTAATTGTATTAGCAGCCTACACTTATTGGATGTGCTTCCTCATTGAATGAACTGTCTACAATGTTGGATGCCCTTTGTTATTGAACAAGCTGTTGGATGAATTCCTCATTGAACGAGCTGTCCGTACTTGCTAGATGCCCTCATTGAACAAGCTGTCTACACTTGCTGGATGACTCCTCATTTAATGAGCTGTCTAGATTTTCTGGATGCACTTCCTCATTGAATATCCTGTCTACAATTGCTGAATACACTTCCTCATTGAATGTGCTGGCTACACTTCTGGACAAGCTGCTAATTGAAAGAGTTGTCTACAGTTGGTGGGTGACTTCATCATTGAATTAGATGTCTACAACAGTTGGATGAATTCATCATTGAATGATCTGTCAATAACAGCTGGATGACATCCTCATTGAACTTGCTGGACATCCTTCCTCATTGAATGAACTGTCTACACTTGATGAGTTGTCTACATTTTATGGATGCACTTACTCATTGAGCTTCCTCCTTGAATGAGCCTTTTACACTTGCTGGACACACCTCCTCATTGATGAGTTGTCTACACTTGCTAGATGACTTCCTCATTGAGGGAGCTGTCTACCCTTGCTGGATGCACTTCCTGATTGAATGAGCAGTCCACACTTGTTGGATGTGCTTCCTTATTGAAAGGAATGTCTACACTTGCTGGATAACTACCTCATTGAACAAGCTCTCTATATTGCTGTACACTCTCTTTGAACAAGATGTCTACAACTGCTTGATAACTTCCTAGTTTAATGAGCTGTCTACACTTGCTGGATGCACTTCTTCATTGAACATGCTGTCTACACTTTCTGGACCACTTCCTCATTGAATGAGCTGTCTACGCTTGCTGGATGCATTTCTTCATTGAATGAATTGTCTGTACTTGCTTTATGCACTTCTTCAATGAACGAGGTCTATACTTCCTGGACATGATTCCTCATTGTATGAGCTGTCTAAAGAGCTGGATCGCTTCCTCATTGAATGATCTGTCTGCACTGCTGGATGACTTCACTGATGAGCTATCTATACTTGCTGGATGTAATTCCCCATTGAATGAGGTGTCTACACTTGATGGGTGGCTCCCTCATTGAATGGGCTCTCTTCACTTCCTAGATAACTTCCACATCGAATGAATTCTTTACCTTTTCTAGATTCTCTTCTTCTTTGAATGAGTTATCTACACTTGTTGGATGACTTCCTCATGGAATCAGCTTTCTAAACATGCCAGATGACTTCCTCATTTAATGATCTGTCTACACCAGCTGGATGACTTTCTCATTGAATGAGGTGTCTACACATTCTGTTGACTTACTCATTGCATGAGCTATCTGCACTGGCTGGACATGATTCCTCATTGAAGGAGTTGTCTAACCTTGCTGGATGATTTCCTCATTGAATGAGCTGTCTACACCTCCTTGATGACTTCCCCATTGGACAATCAGTCTACAACTGTTGGATGACTTCCTCATTGGATGAGCTGTCTATGCATGCTGGAAGACTTCCTCATTGAATGAGCTGTCTACACTTAGTGAATCTGGTTGTTCACTGAACTAGCTGCCTACCCTTGCTGTATGCACGCCTCATTGAATGAGCAGTCCACACTTATTGGTTACACTTCCTCACTGAATGAACTGTCTGCAATTGCTGAATGAGCATTCTACAAGCTGGATGACTTCCTCACTGAAAAACCTATCTACATCAGCTGGATGACTTCCTCTTTGAACGAGCTGTCTAAACATGCTGTATAACTTCATCCTTGAATGAACTGTCTACACTAGCTGGATTCACTTTCTCATTGAACAAGTTGTCTACACTTGCTTGACAACTTTCTCATTGAATGAGCTGTCTGCACTAGTTGGATGATTTCCCCATTGAACGAGCTCTCTTACACTTGCTGGATGCACTTCTTTATTGAAGGAAGTGTCTATCCTTGCTGGATGACCTCCTCATTGAATGATCTGTGTTCATCTGCTGGATGACTTCTTCATTGAATGAGCTTTCTTCACCTGTTGGATGACTTCCTCA
Source organism: Bradypus variegatus (assembly GCA_004027775.1). Taxonomy (NCBI): domain Eukaryota; kingdom Metazoa; phylum Chordata; class Mammalia; order Pilosa; family Bradypodidae; genus Bradypus; species Bradypus variegatus. The sequence continues at coordinate 17,082 of PVKY010003353.1, read as the reverse complement.
TTGGATGAGCTGTCTACACTTGCTGGATACCCTCTTTGAACAAGCTGCCTGCAATTTTTTGATGACTTCCTTGTTGAATGAGCTGTCTTCACTTACTGGAGGCACTTCCTAATTGAACATGCTGTATACATTCATTGGAAGCATTTCTTCATTGAAGGAGTTGTCTACACTTGCTGGATGCACTTCCACATTGAAAAAGCTGTCTATACTAGCTGGATGACTTCCCCATTTAATGAGCTGTCTACACTTGCTGGATGCACTTTCTCATTGAAAGGGCTGTATGTATTTGCTGGAATCACTTCCTCATTGAACGAGTTGCTACACTCACTTGATGCACGTACTCAATTTTTGAGCTCTCTATACTTGCTGGAAGCACTTCCTCATTAAAGGAGCTGTCTGCACTTGCTAGATGACTTCCTCATTGAATGAGCTGTCTATAAATCCTGGATGCACTTCCTCATTGAATGAGTTCTCTACCATTGCTGGACATGCTTCCTCATTAAATGAGCTGTCTGCACTTGCTTGACACATTTCCTCATTGAATGAATTGTCTAGGATGACTTCTTCATTGTATGAGGTGTCTATGCCTCCTGGGTGATGTCCTCATTGAATGATCTGTCTTCACCAGCTGGATGACTTTCTAACTGAATGAACTGTCTGCACCTGTTGGATGACTTCATTGAAGGAGCTGTCTACAATAGCTGGATGCCCTTCCTCATTGAAGGAGCTATTTACACTTGCTGTATGACTTCCTCATTGAATGAGCTGTCTACACTTGCTGGAGCCCTTCCTTATTGAACCAGTTGCCTACACATGCTGGATAAGTTCCTCATTGAATCAGCTGTCTATAGTGTCTGGATGCATTTCTTCATTGAATGAGTTGTCTACATATTTTGGATGAATTCCTCATTGAACAATCTGTCTACACTTGCTGGATGCTCTTCCTCGTTGAACATGCTGTCTACAACTGCTGAATTGCTTTCTCATTGTGTGAGCATGCCACATTTCCTGGATGCAATTCCTCCTCAAATGTGCTGTCTACCTTTCTGGATACACTTCACTGAATGAGCCATCTACTCTTGCCATTTGTACTTCCTTATTGAACTTGCTCTCTACACTTACTTGATGCACTTATAACATTGAGCCAGGTGTGTACACTTGTGGATGCACTTCCTCATTGAATGAACTGTCTATATTTGCTGGATGACCACCTCATTGAACTGGTTCTCTGTATTTCCTGGATGCACTTCCACATTGAAAAAGCTGTCTACATTTGCTGAATGACTTCCTCATTTAACTAGATGTCGACACATACTGGAAGACTTCCTCATTTAATGAGCTGTGTACACTCATTGAGCAGTATACACTTGCTGGATGACTTCCTCATTGAAAGAGCTCTCTACACTTGCCTGATGACTTCCTCATGTCTACACTTAGTGAATCCACTTCTTCATTTTACTAGCTGTCTACCCTTGCTGGATGAACTTTCTCATTGAATGAGGAGTCCACACTTGTTGGATGTGCTTCCTCATAGAATGAACTGTCTACAGTTATTGGATGCACTTCCACACTGAATTAGCATTCTACACCAGCTGGATGACTTCTTCATTGAATGAGCTGTCTATATGTGCTGTATGAATTCCTCATTGACTGAGCTGCCTACGTTTGCTGGATGATTTCCACATTGAATGAGGTGTCTACACCTGCTTGGCAACTCCTCATTGAACTATCTATCTTCCCCAGCTGAATATCATCATCATTGAATGAGCTGTCCACACCTGCTGGATGACTTCATCATTGAACAAGCTGCCTACACTTGCTGGATTCACTTCCTCATTTAACGTGTTGTCTAAACCTGCTGGATACTTCCTCATTGACTGAACTGTCTGCACTAGCTGGATGACTTCCTCATTGAATGAACTCTCTACACTAGCTGGATGCATTTCCTTATTGTAGAAGTTGTCTACACTTGCTTGATGCACTTCATTATTGAATGAACTCTCTGATGTGCTTACTCATTGTACAAGCTGTGTACAATTGCTGGATGAATCCCTCATTGAACGAATTCTCTACATTTCTGGATCCACTTTCTCATTGAAGGAGCTTTCTACACTTGCTTGATGACTTCTTTGAACGAGCTGTCTACACCTCCTGGATGACTTCCTCATTGGATGATCTGTCTATGCTAGCTGGATGACCTCCTCATTGAATGAGGTGTCTACACCTGCTGGATGACTTGCTCATTGAATGAGCTGTCTACACTGGTTGGATGAATTGCTCATTGTACGATCTGTCCACATTTGCTGGATGAACTTCCTCTTTGAATGAGCTGTCTATGGTTGCTGGAAGACATCCTCACTGAATGAGCTCTGTACACTTGCTGGATGCACTTCCTTATTGATCTTCCTGGCTACTCTTGCTGGATGCACTTCCTCATGGAACATGGTGTCTACACTTCCTGGATGCAGTTCCTCATTGAAAGAGTAGTCTACCCATGCTGGATGACTTCCTCATTGGATGATCTGTCTATACTCTGGATGACCTCCTCATTGAATGAGGTGTCTACATCTGCTGGATGACTTGCTCATTGAATGAGCTGTCTACATTTGCTGAATGCACTTCCTCATTGAGCAAGCTGTCTAGCCTTGCTGGATGACTTCCTCATTTAATGAGCTGTCTATCATTGCTGGATGCACGTCCACATTGAACTAGCTGTCTACACTTGCTGGATGCACTTCCTCATTGAATGAGATGTCTACACTTGGTGAATCCACTTCTTCATTTTACTAGCTGTCTACCCTTGCTGGATGAACTTTCTCATTGAATGAGGAGTCCACACTTGTTGGATGTGCTTCCTCATAGAATGAACTGTCTACAGTTATTGGATGCACTTCCACACTGAATTAGCATTCTATACCAGCTGTATGACTTCCTCATTGAATGAGCTGTCTGTGGTTGCTGGAAGATGTCCTCACTGAATGAGCTCTATACACTTGCTGGATGCACTTCCTTATTGATCTTCCTGGCTACTCTTGCTGGATGCACTTCCTCATGGAAAATGGTGTCTACACTTCCTGGATGCAGCTCCTCATTGAAAGAGTAGTCTACCCATGCTGGATGCACTTCTTAATTAAATGATCTGTCTAGACTTGCTGGATGCACTTTCTCGTTGAATGAACTGTTTACACTTTCTGGATTACGTTCTCATTGAATGAGCTGTCTACATTTGCTGAATGCACTTCCTCATTGAGCAAGCTGTGTAGCCTTGCTGGATGACTTCCTTATTTAATGAGCTGTCTATCATTGCTGGATGCACTTCCACATTGAACCAGCTGTCTACACTTGCTGGATACAGTTACTCATTGAATGAACTGTCTACAGTTGCTGGGTGACCTCCTCATTGAATGAGCTGTCTACACTTGCTGGATGCATTTCCTCACTGTCATTCTCTTTAATCCCATCCATTTAGGCTGTGTTCCCACTCCTGGAAACTGCTTTGTCAGTGAGGCTGACCGCCATCTTCCTATTCCAGTGTCTGTGTTCTTGCCCCCCTCTCTCTTGATATTTTGACACACACTCCTCCCTTCACCCCAGGATGCCATACGTTCATGTTTCTCTCCCACCTCTCTGGCCACTCCTTCACAGTCTCCTCTGCAGGACCATTTTCAGCCTCTAGATTCTTGTTTAGCACCCCAGCACCTTCTCTTCTCTGTCTACACTTACTCTCTTAGTGACAATGACTCTGTATCAGGCAGAATTCTGGTAAGAATGTTGAGACACTCAAAGGGACCATTTACCATGATCTGTTCAGTGTGTAGTGAGCCCTCAAGGAAGAGGACCAGTAGTCCTGGGTATTGCCACTACCCTGGGCCTGCAGAAGCAAGGGGAGGGAGCAGTGACTACCAGAACCTAGAGAGGACAAGAAGGGTGGAGAGGCTGCCTGAGAGGAGCCAGGCCCTTCACTCAAGGCTTACAGCCAGCCCTTGGCAACCCACCCCTTGGAAGCTGGGGAAATAAACATCATGGCCTAGCTCTTCTCTTCCCTCAAATGCCTGCCATTCTTCCCATCAGCCAAGCACAACCAGAAGCTGGAGAAAAAGGAGCAAGCTGGTGTGGTCTGCTCAGGTCAATCTAAGGGCACAGAGCCGAGTGGAGACAGAAGAGAGGATCCAGTGGGGCGAACATAAGGCCTTCAACACACAGCTTCCACATCGTTCCTCCAGCAGTGACAGGTTTGTAATCTGAGCTCCCTTTGTGACATCCAACTGCCTACTGGACATTGCCACTTCACCCAGATGCACATCTTGATTCCTGTCCTATGACTAACAAGCTCTTGCCCTCATCTTCCCTGTCTCAGTAAAGGGCATCCCCAGTCATGCAGTGGCTTGGGCTGGAAACGACCATCCTTGGTTTCTATCTTTCCCTCACATCTCACATGCAGTGCCTCAGCAGTTCACTTAGCTCTGACTTTAAAAGAAGACAGCCACTGCTCCTGAGCCCTCCCCTTTATCCAAGCCACTATCCAAGCTACCTGACTAGCCTCCCCATTTCTGTGGCAGGCCTGCTGGCAGCCTTCCTCCCACCTCCTGGCTTTGCAAACACTGATTTAGCTTGGGCAACTCTGCATCCCCCCTGAGGGGGTGAATTATTAGCCCAGCCAGTGACGACCACCCTAGCCCTCTTTGCCACACATTTGCTTTCCCACCTTCCTTGAAGCCAGGAGTAGCCACTTGACCCAGCTATGCCCAGTGGGGTTTAAGGAAAGGTTTTGCTTCCTTCTTATAAAAAGATACCATAAGTTCATTTTAAAATGGATATCCTGTTATGCTGCCCTTCCTTTCCTGTTTGAGATGTGTAAAGACATGATGCCTGGTGCCATGGCAGCCACTGTGAGGCCACAAGGCTACAGACAAGACTGCAAAAGTGTACACAGTGACCAGGGCAGGAAGGAGGGCGAAGAGGGTTTTTGTCCCTGAAACTGGATACTTTATGACTTTTTATTAAGTGAGCTTAAAGTTAAACATATTGTTTAAGCTGCTGAAAACTGGGTTGCTTGCAGGTGAATGAACCCTAAGTTTCCCACCCTGGTCACCAACACAAAAGTAAGGGGGATCTTTCTAGAACCAATATCTGATGACAGCTTGCCTCTCCACTGAGTTCCCGGCACACTGGGAACAGAAAGGTGGAGTCTGTAGCTTGGCAGAACAATTCCCACCTTAGGCTTCCACCCAGATCCTTTCCTGGAGGTCTTCGTCCATCTCACTTCTCTAGAACACTCAGGTCCCCTCGATTATCCTGTCCTGGACAAGGTCTCCACTGACCCCTTGCTAGAAGAGCCTCCTGTCACCCCCTATCTGGTTTCCCTGCTTCATTTTCTTCTCAGCACTTACTACTACCTGGCAGGTACAGGCATTTATTTGCTTGCAATGTGTGGGTTAAGACGGCGTGATGCAAACTCTTGCTTTGCCTCTATTTCCCACCAGGAATGTGATTCTAGGAAGGTGTCACATCCTATTTGTTGTGAGGGTCGAATGAGCTAACTGTGGTGGATCACAGAGAGCAGTGCCCAGCACAAATGTCAATGTTGGCCTCCATGAAGGCAGGGCGCCCCGAACAGGGCTTGGCTCCTAAGAGGTGCTTAATGGAGGTCTGCCGAATGAATACATAAACGAGTGGATCAGTCGCACATGGGTTCTCATCAAATACTTATTGAAAGAAAGGAGGGAATCTCTGACAATGACATTTTGGAGGTGATTCAGTGTCTGGTGATGGAAAGTCTAGGATACGATCAGGGGATGCGGGACCCAGGACAGGGCTGCCATCAGGAAAACCCCAGAGATGGGGAGTTGGAAGTATTTATAAGGATGTCGGAGGAGCACTGGAGTTGGGCAGGAGCGGTCCGGGGCACTATCTTCTTGGAAGAGGCGGTGGCCCAAGCGAGGAGCAAGGAGTTGGCCCGGTGGCCGATGGAGGAGGGAGACGTGGAAGCGACGTGGGCAACCAGGGGCCTGACCGTCCTGGCTTTGACCAGAGGCCTGGGCGGCTGGTGATGACCCCACTGAGGAGGAGGAGCTGGTCTAGGGGCAGAATGGGGGGGGTCCCTTTGGGCAGGGCCTGAGGAGTCCTAGGGAGAGCAGCCGGGGGGACGTGGGCAAGCAGAGTTGGGTGAGTGGGAGGGGGTCTCCCGGCTCCGCGCTAAGCTCGGCCGTCGAGGACTACCCACCGCGCCCCAGCTCCCGGGCCCCGGCCGCTGTGTTCAGCATCTGGCCAACGCCGGGCTGGGGCGCGGGGCGCGACGCGGGTGGGCGCGGACTCCCGCCGAGTGGCGCCTGGAGCGCAGCGGGGAAGGCCAAGGGTCCCAGGGAGCAGCCCCGAGGGCCGGCGGCGGGGGAGGCAGTCTGCGGGTGGGTGGGCGGGGCGGGATCCGATTGGCCAGGCGCCGCCTCGTGACCGGCCCCTTATAGGGCGTGGTGCGGGCCGCGGACTCCGGTGCGGCGGCGGCGGCGCGGGGACCGGCAGCGGCGGCCGGGCGAGGTCGGGGTGCGGCTCCGGGGCGGCTCCGCGGGCGGCTCCCGCTCCGAGAGCCTCGCGCGCCGCGCGCCCTCCCTCCCGGGGCCGCCGCCCGTGGGATGCGCGCGGCGCACGGCGCGCCGGAGAGCCATGGTCCGCTTCGGAGACGAGCTGGGCGGCCGCTATGGGGGCACCGGCAGCGGGGAGCGGGTCCGGGGCGGCGGGGCCGGCGGGGCGGGCGGCCCGGGCCCCGGGGGGCTGCAGCCCGGGCAGCGGGTCCTCTACAAGCAGTCGATCGCGCAGCGCGCGCGGACCATGGCGCTCTACAACCCCATTCCGGTCAAGCAGAACTGCTTCACCGTCAACCGCTCGCTCTTCATCTTCAGCGAGGACAACGTCGTCCGCAAATACGCAAAGCGCATCACCGAGTGGCCATATCCTACCGGGCCGGGCCGGGTGGGGAGCGGGGCAGGCACCGGGCGCGGCGTCCGGCGTCCTCGTCCCGCCGGGCCTGGGAGGGGCAGCCTGGGCGGAGGGGCGCGGGGCGTGGAGGGGCGGCGGGGCCGGGTCGCGTGCGGCGCCCAGTGGCCATCTTTTCCTGGGGCGGCAGGAGGGTGCGCCTCGGGCGAGGCGCGTTGGAGACGGACCGCAGCTCGGCGTGGAGGGGGCGGGGCGGGACTCGGTGGCCTACCCTCGGCGCGCCGCGTGTGCGTGTGAGTGCGTGTGTGTTTGTGAGTGGCGTGTGTGCGGTGTGGCGGCGGGAGCGGGGAGGACGCTGGGCGGGGCCCCCACCGCTCTCGGGCTTGGCCCTCCCTCACTTGGTCTGCGTCGCTGAGCCCGCGGCCGGCCCGGGGGGCACCCTAGGGCGAATTCGTGTCTGTGTAGGTGTGCGTCCACGTGTGGACGCGAGCCCGTGCGCGTGCCTGGAGGCAGGTGCGTGTGTGCATACGGATATAACACGAACCCAGTGCTGCGCGTGCATTGGACTGTGCGTGCGCGCGTGTGACTCTCTGTACATGTATGTTCACGTGCCTGTGTAGGTGCATGTGGATACGTGTGCTTTGAGGTAAGGGTGTGCGCCTGCGCCTGCTCCTACCTCGGGTCTCGTTCAGGGGGCGCGCGAACCCCTTCCACTCCCGGCGAGAGAGCCGGGCGGAGGCTCGGGTGGCGCTGTCCGTGGTGCTGACGGCCGCCCGGACTGCCAAGGGGCTGGCGGCCGCGACTGCAGAGGCCCCGCCTGCTGCGGGCCCCAAGGATGGGGGCGGGTGCACGGAAACCGGCCTTCGTCCGCGGGAGGGGATGGGCTCCAGACCGGGTCGTCTCAGCCCCTCGTGTTGTCGCCTGGCCTCCTCCGCCTTCCTTCTCCCTGTCCCCCCGCCCTTGGGCTCCCCGGCCGGACCTTAACCCTCGCACTCCTTTCGAGTACATGATCCTGGCTACCATCATCGCCAACTGCATCGTGCTGGCGCTGGAGCAGCATCTCCCCGACGGCGATAAGACGCCCATGTCCGAGCGGCTGGTGAGCGCCCACAGGCGGAGGTGGTGGGGCCGCGGGCAGGCCTTTGGCCTGGGTCTGGCTGAGTGCGGGCATCCTTGGGCATGGAAGGCTGGCAAGCTCCCCTCCCCTTCAGTTGATAGAAAGGACAGGACCCCCGGCAGTTAATGCCTCCCCCAAGGACCTGGACAGTGGGGTCAGGTGGTCTGACAGAGGCCACATGGCTTCCAGCTGGTCCACTGGTGCCACCTGTGTCAGGCTTGACCTAAGGTCTGAGTTCCCCCTGTGGGTGGGGGCACCTGTAATGGCCCCTGCAGCCCTGGCTCTAGGGAACATCATCTTCTTGCAGTCCCTTCCTACAGGGCCCACTCCCTCTGTTGGGAAGCAATGCTCCTTCTCAGGCTTTCTTCCCAAACATTCTGCATCTCTTTGGCCTCCTCCCAGCATCCTCCAAGAGTTCCAGACCTCTGCGGTCCTCTATGGAGCTCAGGGAGCTAGGCCAGGTCAGAGGAAGGGCTGGTGTCCGAGGAGGGCGGGCATCACTCCAAGGGGAGGGCGCAGCCCCAGCTCAGCTGCTCTCTGCTGACCGTGTCTCCTTGACCGGGCTTGGTGTGTGTCCTGGAGGACTGAGAGGTGGTGGAACCTGAGCAGGGAGGAGGAGAAGCAGGTGCGGGCTTCTAGAGAGAAGGCTGAGGGGCCTACAGCCTGGGGAGTTGGTGTCCAGAGCTGCCCCTTCTCACTAAGCTCCTCATTCCCTAACTTCAGACTGAGATAAGGAATAATGATACAATGAGACAGTGTGGAGCCCAGGGATGGGAGGGGGAGACGGTAAGGCTGGCCTGGAAGGGCTTTTGTTGGGTGGGCAGCCAGGAGAAGGCCAATAAATGGACAACCAAAGGGGACAGGGAAGCTTATGAAGCAGCCGTTTCTTCAAGCACAACCTTGAGGGCAAAGTGGGGTTCAGGTAATGGAGAGTCAGGGGGAGAAGTGGGTGGAAAGCACAGCCAAGCCACAGGAGATTGGCCAGGTGAGAGCCTTGGTTCCTGCTGAGTGCCCGCTCTGGAAACCAGGGCACGGGTGGAAGTGAGTGGGAACGGGGATTTCAGGCAGGGAGCTGGGCAGCAAGCACTGGATTGTGGACAGCCTCGACAGCTGGGCTGTGGGGCTTGGCCATATCCCCGGGGTCTCTGCCAAGTCTGGCAGAGGAAACAGGCTGGGGGTCTGGTGTGGGCAGCCTGGCTCAGGGCTGTCCCGTCCTGGCTGGGTAATGTGTGGACGGCAACACAGCAAGCTGGGCACCCAGCCCAGCCTGGGCTCCTACTCCAGTAGGTAGGAGCTTGCATTGTGGTGAGGGGGGCACTTCCAGGGGCTGGGGGCTGAGAGGCTGCCTGTCACAGGGAGCTGTTGAGAAGACCAGAGGGAAGTGCCCACCCTGGGCTTGGCACTGCGGTGGGAGGAGCCCTTGCCTGGTCCCTGATGTAGGCCCGTACAGCTCTCAGGAAGGAAGGAGGCTGGCTGTGGAGAGGAGGGGCATGGCCAGGTCCTTGGGGTCAGGCCTCAGGGCTGGGGCTGCTGCGGGGAAACAGGATGCGAGGGCTGCAGTGGGCAGGAGGCGGCCTCTCAGCTGTTTGCTGGCCCTGGCCTTTTGCCAGAGTCCCTACCTTGCCATCCCACCTCCTCCCAAGCCCATGGCTGCCTGCACGCTGCACCCCCCCCCCCAGCTGTGCGCAGGTCAAGGGTGGGCCAGGGGTGAATCCCCTCCCCCTCTGCTGTCCCTGGGGTCCTGGCCAGTCTCCTCTGTGGATCCAGAAGCTTCTGTGTAGACTTGGGTTTGCTGGGACCCAGCTGTCCCCCCCGGGGCAGATGGCCGAGAGTCCCTGCACTTGTGGAGAGGAGACCATCCCCACTGGGCTAGACCAGGATCCTGGAGGCCACGAAGAGTGTGTGCGCCCCTCAGGGGCCTCATCCCAGCCGTGAGTCAGCATCAGGGTGGCCAGAGGATGCTCAGCTGCTGGGCCCTTGGGTGCCGGCACCTTCTGCCAGTCACTGCTGCCAGTGTCTGAGAGCAGAGCAGGAGAAGGGACATCTAGGCTGGGAGGTGTAGCAGGTCAGATGGGGAGGGCCTCAGGGGACAAGGCCTTCCCAAGTCCCAAACTGCAGTGGGGTGGGAGGCGCGGGCCATTGGTCTCCAGAGCCCAGGAGGGGAGCCCGAGAGGGCAGGGCCCCTGGGAGCCGGCTGGCTGCCCTCCTGCACCTCTGCTTGGCTCCTGTCTGACAGGGACAGCTGTTCTCCTGAAGGGAACGTCTGGTGGCTCCCACAACCCTGAGGACAAAAGACCCGGCTCCTGCGGGCAGGCCCTGATGCCGTCCCCATCCCCTCGGCCCCTTCTGCCTCTTCATGCAGGTGTTCTCGTGCCCACCCTCCATGCCCAGCTCCCTCCCACCCTTACCATCACCCTGGCTGACACACCCATGGCTCCTTAGGGCTCACCCTCCCCAGGTATGGAAGACCCTCTTGTCCTTCCCCAGGCAGCCTGTGAGCAGCTCATGGCGGCAAGTCTGCCACCCTGGGGCCCGCCCTGCATAATGAGGACCACACCTGGGCTGGGGGAGGGGCGCTGAGATCTGCCCATTTCTATTCCTTTGCTCACCCTGTTCCCTCTGTCTGGAATTCCTTTCCTGGAAATCCAACCGGACGCCCTCCGAGGCTCAGCTGTGGATGAGCCCTGTGTGCTGGCCCTCGGCCTCAAGGCCCTATCCACAGTAAGCTGGGTGCCCGGGGCTGGGCCCCCTCACTCTGAGCCTGTACTGCTGCTTTCCCACCAAGGTTTGCATGTTCGATGGTCGAGAAGGGGCTCAGCGGGCAAATAAATGGGTTCTGATGCTGCTGTAGGAAGACAGGGCTTTCCCAGAACCACGGCCCAGTGGTTGAAGCCCAGGCCAGCCCCAGGTCACCTTGGGTTTGAATCACGGCTCTGCCCCTGACCAGCTCGAGTCTCTGGGCCTCCAATTCCTTACCCTTAGAGTGGGAACTGCGACAGCACTTACCCCGCGGGGGCTCTGCAAGGATGACCCAACTTAATACAGGAAAGACATACGCAAGTGCCCAGCGAATACTGTCATCATCATTACCATCCCAGAACCCGCTGTAGTGGCTGTTTTTCCATCCTTTCTTGTGGTTGTGTGTGTGTAGAGACATACAAAAGCCTAAAACTTGCCATTTGGTCATTGCGAGTGTGCAGTCCAGTGGCACTAGCTACACCCACAGTGCTGTGCCTGCACCCTTTAGCAGGACTTCCCTTCACCCCTGTGGAAACTCCACACCCCTTAATCAGCAACTCCCCCTCTTCACACGCCCTGGTAAACGTAACCTACTTTCTGTCTCTAGGAGTTTGCTTATTTTAGGTGCTTCCTGTAAGTGGAGTCACACAATGTTTGTGCTTTTGTGTCCGGCTCTTTGGCTCATGTGTCGCAGGGACCAGAGCCTTGTCCCTCCCTCACTGAGCAACACCCCATCGTGTGGGGCCCACATCCTCCCGCGGGTCGTCACATGCAGCTTCCACCTTCGAGAAGGGTTGGCATCGTCTCAGCTCCTGTGAATGACGCCCACACAGCAACACTGGGGGGCAAATACCTGCCCGAGCCCCTGCTCTCAGCACTTCGGGGCAAACACCTAGAAGTGGGGTCACCAGGCCACAGAGTGATTCTGTGTTTGACTCTGTGGACAACCCAAACGGTTTCCCCACAGCTGCACCGTGTTACATTCCTACCACCAAAGTACCAGGTTCTGATTTGTTCACGTTCTCGCCAACACTTGCTATTTTCCTTTTTTTAAATAGTAGCCGTTCTGGTGGGTGTGACGTGGTCTCTCACTGTGGTTTTGATTTCCAAGTCCCTAATGGCTAGTGTTGTTGAGCATTTTCTCATGTGCTTATTGGCAATTGAATATCTTTTTCGGAGGAATGTCATTCAACTCTTTTGCCTATGTTTTAATTGGGCTTTTTGTTTTGTTGTTGTTGAGTTGTTAGGATTTCTTTATGTATTTTGGATATTAAACCCTTATCAATATACAGTTTCCAAATATTTTCTCCCATTCTGTAGACTATCTTTTCACCTTCTTGGTAATGTCCTCTGATTCACAGAAGTTTTAAATTTTGACAAAGTACAATTTATCTATTTTTTCTTTTGTTGCTTATGCTTTTGGTGTCATATCTAAGAATCTATTGCCATTTCAAGGTCCTGTAGATTTCCCTCTATGTTTTCTTCTAAGAGTTATATGGTTTTAACTCTCATATTTAGGCATGGTGTGAGGTAGGGGTTCAGTTTCATTCTCTTGCGTGTGGCTCTCCAGTTTTCCCGGCTCCACATGCCAAAGAGCTTGTTTTTGTCAGAATCAGTTGGCCGTATGGGAAGGGCTGTCTCCAGACTCTTGGCCCCACTGCACTGACCTCTGAATCTGTCTTTGGCTGGTGCCACCCTGGTTTGATTACTGTGGCTTTGCAGTAAGTAAGTCTTGAGATTGGGAAGTGTGGCGCTCCATCTCTGTTCTTCTGTCTGAAGATTGTTTTGGCTGTTCTGGGCCCCGTGCATTTCCATATGAATTTGAATTCCATATGAATTCTGCAAAATAGACCCTACTGGAGTGATTCTATCAGAGGTGGAGCCTGACTGTGAGGTGGGGCAGAAATGAGGGGTGGGGCCATGGACGGTGGCTTCTCTGCTAGGGGCACGAGCAGAGCAGTAGGCTTGGCAGGGAAAGGGACTCAGTGCCAAGTTGGAGACATCTGTGGGGCGGAGCAGGGCTCGGGAGGGTGGGGGTGGGACTTAGGCAAGGCCACCCGGGCGGGGAGCAGCCCTGAGGCACCACTGCCTCAGCCCAGGAGCTGCAGGGGACGTTGCGAGCCCTGCCCTGTGCTTGCCCCCAGGATGACACGGAGCCGTACTTCATCGGGATCTTCTGCTTCGAAGCAGGCATCAAGATTGTCGCCCTGGGCTTCGTCTTCCACAAGGGCTCCTACCTGCGGAACGGCTGGAATGTCATGGACTTCGTGGTGGTCCTCACGGGGTAGGTGGCGGTCAGCACGCATGCGGCAGGGTGCCAGGTCCCGCGTGTGTGCAGAGGGAGCCGCGGGGCGTTACTCCGAGAGGTGTCCGTGCTGCATCCTTTGCTGCGGCCTGCCTCGCAGTTGTGTGCCCGGGGCTGAGGTTTGCTTGTGTGGTGGGAGCAGCTCCCGAGCGTGCTGGGGAGAGGCTCCCAGGGTTGGGTTGGCCTTGCCTCCCCATGTGTGGTCTGGGAGGGGCTCATGCGTGCTTCCAAGCGTGTTTCCTGTCTGGTGGACTCACCCGGCAATATCCTCCCTAGCACTGTTCTGTCGAGGCTCTGAACACTGCATGTTCTCACAGTTTGTAGCTCCAAGAAAGTGCTCAACAAATGGGATTATCAGCCTACAAAGCTCAGAAAGCCCAGGAGGTCTGGAAAGTCGACTTGGGGGTGGCCAGGGCAGGGGCCTGGGGGGGGTGCAGGTGGAGCGCTGCTGAGCCCCGAGCCTCCCCTCGGGGTCCCAGGGTGCTCTGCCCCCACTTCCCTGGCTGGCAGGCTGGAGCCGTAGTGCTGTGGGGCCTGGGGGTAGGCAGTGCTTGGAGATTTGCTCCTACCAAACCCATTTGCACAACCCAGATCCCAAGGGCCTTCCAGAAGCCCCACCCCTGGGGCTGCGGTCTGTTCTTTGCTTGGGGTCTCAACAGGAGAGCAGCGGCCTGGACTGGCAGAGGAGGGCGCAAGCCCATGGCAGCCCAGAGGACCTTTCCAGGGGTGCCTGTGGTCAGGGCTGCCCAGTGACCACCAAAGTCTCCATACAGTGGGGGACAGTCGAGAGGATTGGCTGAGGGTGGAGGAGGGGGTCACTTTGGAGGCCCCTGCTGCCAGGGACCAGCCTGTTCGATGGCTTCTCTGCTGGATGAGGACAGCATGTGCAGGGCCGGGGGCTGTGGGGTGAGCCCACCCTGGGCTTTGGCCCAGAGCATGTCTGTGCAATGTCCCCCCCACAAATAGGTGTTGAGTGCCCCCTTTGACTGCTCTTGCCCCTGGGGATGACATCAGTCACCTGAGTCCGGCCGTGCCTTCCCGCCCCACTTCTCTCCCGGGCTTTGGGCCAGTGTTGCCAGCTGCCATCCCCTCTGCTGGGGCAGGAGCCCTGGGGTCCGAATCCATGGGCTTTCTTGCAAGCCTCTGCTCTCCATCCTGGTTTCCTGGGGCTGGTGGAGCCTTCATTTGGAGACGGTGGCGGGTGTCCTCTGACCCACGGTGGGTGAGAAGGTCAGGGCTAGCCATGGTCAGGTCCTCAGAGGCCCCTGTGGGCGGGGCCTGGGGCCGGAGGTTGTTGGCAGTGAGTGTGGCCTTGGTGAACCGGTGCCCTCATGGTTCTGTGTGTGCTGCCTGCGGTCCTGGGGAGTGCCAGAGCTGTTTACATCTCTTTCTCCCTCTGGACACACACCCCTTGGGGACAGGAACGGCATCGTATTTTTCAGAACATCCCCAGAGCCTTGTGTGGGTGCCCAGGAGGGGTCAGTGAGCTTCTGCCAGATCAACAGACTGTGGAAGTGTCAGGGGCTGTTGGGGCAGCAGCCCTCAGTGCTGGGGCCCTGATGCCGTCTGTCCCGTGGGGCCTTTGTGCTACAGGGAGGAGGGGCCGGGCCGCAGCTCCCCGGCCTCCCACACAGGCCCATGTCCAGGTGGGGACCCGCCCCCGCCTGGGCCTCCCGAGGGTGGGCCCACATTCCCTCTGCCCCCTCCCGACTCCCCCTGACCATCCTTTTCCTCCCGGTTCCTCCAGCACCCTCTTTCCTACCTCTCTTTGCTCCTGTCTTTTCTCTCCCCTGTCTCTGTCTCTCTCTGACTCTGTCTGTCTCCCTGTCGCCCTCGCTGACCTTTACCTCGTCCCCAGGCCTTGTCTCTTTCTTTCCTTCCTGGTGCCTGTTTCTCTGTGTCTTTCTGTTTTTTTTCTCTCCCGCTCTCCCTCTGTTTTTTTCTCTTTTTTTGCTGGGTCTCTCCTGGGTTGTGGTGCCCCTGCTCTTCCCTTGTGCTGCAGCTGGAGGACAGGGACTTGGCCCAGTGGTTCCCAGGCTCCCTCTTCTCTGGCGCTCTGTGCCTCATCCCCAGAGAGTGCGGGAGGGAGAGGGGTTCCCCAGTTGAAGGTGCCTACATATCCCTCGGGGCTCACACACAGACCTGAAGCTACCCCGGGGCTGCTCTGTTGCTTCTGTATGCAGCGCAGGGGACATGTGAACCTGTGCGTGCAAGTGCTGTGTGTGTGTGCGTGCGTGTGTGCGTGCATGTGCGTGTGTGTGCAAGTGCTGTGTGTGCACACACTGTGTGTGCCTGGTGAGGGGTGGGCTGAGTCCTGTCTTGGGGAGAGTGGGCACTATGGGGTAGGACCTCACCCCTCTGAGCTGAGTCCCTCATGGGATGTTGCTTATTCCTTTGTTGTTTTTAATTATGATTATTTAATTGGTGCTTGGAGGACGGGAGGCCCCTGGAAGGGGGAGAGGCAGGCGACACCCTGCACCCCACACCCTACCCTCTGGCTCTGGCTGCCCAGGGAACCGGCTCTTCCCTAATGGCCCTCAGGGGCCCGTTTTCATCTGAGATGGGTGTGGAATTTGTGGGAGCTGCCCCCCACTCCTGCCTCTGGGCCCGTCTAAGCTTTAGTACATTTGCTGTAAACCAAGGCTAGGGCCCATCCTTCTTCCCAGGGCTTCTGGGGGAGTCATCTGGGGTGTGTGAGGGGCTGAGTGGGGCTCTGACTTTGTGGGCAGTCCTGGCTGTGAGGATTTGGCTGAGGGGTCTGGGCTGGGGTCCTCAGAGTGGGGGCTGGAGGAGGCTCTGAGGGACCCCAAGGGCCTTCCCGGGGCACTGGGGCTGGGTGGTGGTGTCTGCCCTGGGCTAGCCCAGACCCTCAGTTGTGAGCACTGCTGCCTGGGGAGGGCTGCAGGGTGGTAGCCGAGCCAGCTGCGTGAGCCTGTGGGTAGCCAGCCAGTAATTTCCGGGGCTGATCTGGGTGGGGAGGGACAGCATGGCAGCGGTCCCTAGGCTGACCCCACCTCATATGCAGGAGAAGGTCCCTTGGCCCATGTCTGTAGGGGACTCGATGCCTCGTCCCAGCGGAGTTTTGTCTGCCCCAGGGATGCCCAGCGTTGCTCAGGCTGAGCCAGCTCCCCTGTGAAAGGCCTGGGTGAGGGCGGTCCTGGGGACATCAGCATCTGAAAGGTGCTCTGCTGCGGAGGGTCCCGGGGACTCTCCAGAGACCCTCAGGCCAAGAAGGAAGAGGTGTGGGGTGGGGGGTTCAGACAGGAGAAGGCTGAGCATCCGTCCTGCCTTCCAGCCCTTCTCTCCCTCTTCTCTGCCCACTTTGTGCTGTTCACTTCCCGTCTGTGCCTCTGTCCAGCCACCCAAGCTGTCCCACTGTCGTGCTCTCCATTTGTCGTTGGTTAATTCAAGCATTTATTCAGCCCTCTGAGCCTCTGGCCGGCCCGAGGACCCGGCTGTGAGAGATGGTCAGCAAGCAGCAGGCCCCCTGCCCTGCATGCAGGGCTGCTGATAACGGTGTTACCTGTTCACTGTTTGCTGCATAAAGCCCACCTCTCCCGCCACCCCGCCCACGGGGCTCTGTCACGGTGCCCAGCTGTGCGGCTGCAGGACAAGGGTGCTGAGTGAGGGAAACGGCCACCAGACTTTGCTTCCCCTGGAGTGAAGGGGGTGAGGTGAGCAAGGAGCGGGGGACCAGAGAAGGCGGTGGTCGGGTGACTTCTGAGCGGGGGAAGAGGCCTGGCCGCAGCGCCACGTGAAGAGTGACCTTTAGACCTGGGAGCAGGTGAGGTCTCGTGGACCGCGGTGTGCAGGAAGCTTGAGGACCGGGAGAGGGCCAGAAAGGAAGGACCAGCTCCCCACTGAGCACAGGAGCAGGATGAGGGTGGGGTGACCATGCGGCCACATGGGACTCAGTGTCCTTTACTGGTGCTGGGTGGTCGTGTGGAGGGTGGAGGGTCCATGGGGGGAGGCTTCCAGGGCCAGTAAGAGG
>PVKY010003352.1:0-21968 GCA_004027775.1 Bradypus variegatus | reverse complement strand
CTGGGCTGGATTGGAATTAAGGTCATTCTGTAAGACAATTTACCATTTTAAATAATGGAATTAGACAACTTAGAGACAATGTGTTTGAGACAGATACTTCACATTTCCAATGTGGGAAAACCTAGGACTTAGAGAAAACAAACCTTTCATGTTATTAGAAGAAAGAAGGGGACACTCAGAGACCAAAGGCAGAAAGCAGCAGACCATCGAAGCATCTGCATGTAAGGTTACTAATATACTGAATTTGCTATGCCTGGGTTTAAGATTTTCAGCTCAGAACAAGTTCGTTCATCCTCCTTGAAAAGAGGTTTTGCTACATTTTGAATGTTAGCACCTATTCTTCCAGATTTGGTTTTTGTGGATTATTTATTGATTTGGTGATTTTACACCTCCTACTGAGCACATTCAGAATAGCTTTAGTTCAGTAAATAATTAAATTGCAGTGGTGAGCTAGGCAGAAATAGTCCCTTAGAATGAAAAAACCTAAATGTGGGTACCATTCCAATGGGGGAATTGTAATATTGTCTTATAAAGGGTGGGTTTGGGAGAAATCACATTACTTCATCACACTGAGAAAGCTTCTTGGGGAAACCTGAAGTGGTAAAAGAAGTTTCTGTTGGAGGGTGAGCAGGTGATGTAGATATTTTCAGGACGCAGGACATGGAATGACAGCACCAAGGAGACCTTGGGCAGTTTGCTTGGAATAAACAGTAATTGGTAAAATGGTTTTAGCATCTTTTGGAGGCGCTTTCTGACCTTATGTCCTTTTCCTGGGAAGGCATAAAAGTCAGTGGATGGTTTCACAAATTTTATTCACTGTGAACATTCATTTAGGAAAACTTTGTGCTCTCCCAGTAGCAATGGGAAGATCTTTTGCTTCCCATTACTTTTGAGGGGAGGTTTTCAAGGCTTTATTCGTTGCAGAATTCATTTTATTTAATTTTATATGCAAGCCAGTGTCTGTGGCAACATACCTTTGCTTTTGCAAAATGTAATAGTGTAAGAATCAAAGGCAGGGAGCCCTGAATCTGCTTAATGTTATGAATCAGCTTTATGTTGGGGGCTTCAATAGAGGGCTTCTTAGTCATTGTCAAATCACACTCTTGAGTTATGTGGCGATAGTAAGTAGTGGTATGTGAGCTATGTATCCCACCCCCTTGGTTTCCCATACAACTCATAACAATTTTTTGGGTGGGAATGTTGACTAATTACAAAGGATTAGGAGAAAGAAGTTTCACAATTAAGGGATTAGGAAGGACTATTAGGAAGATAGACTCCTTTCCCCCTCTCATGTTCTTAAGAGAATTGAAGCCTTTTCTTTTGATCTTTTATTACGAAGCATCAGAGTGGAGGGTAAGTATTTGGCAGGAGCATCCTGGTACAGCAAAGTGGGCAGCACTGATGGTGGCTGATCCTTCTGGATGTTGAGCTCTCCGTTCAACCCTAGCCCCAAGCTGATGTTATGGAGCTGGCATTGGGCGGGGCTGAACGACCGTCCACTGCAGTACTACCATGGTTGTGCATGCAAGGAACTCCTTTTCTAGGTACCTAGCATTGATGTTTACAATTGCTCTTTTAAAAATCCCTATTTGCCCTTCATTCTCCACAAAAATGCTCAGGGCTGTTTAAACAAGGTTTGCTCTAAGATATTTTGAAATAAGTATCACCTCGCTTTAATTGTAAAATAAAGTCGGGCAAATACATAAAGAGAGGGAGCATCTAAGTAGTTTGTGACCAGCAGCTGTATTTAAAAATATTTTATTTTTTTGAAAAGGTATACATATGTTACAAAATTCAAAAAGATGCAGAAGGGCATACAGTGAAGTCTTCCAATCCTGTCCCCATTCACCCACTCACCCTCCCCACAAACCACCATTGTTTCTAAGAATTTATCCCACAGATGTAATCTCATACATATAATGTAAAATTATGTATAGGAATACCCATTACAGCATAATCTGTGGTAGCAATAAGTGCAAAACAATGGAAAGATCCGTCATTAGGGTGCTGATTAAATAGATTAAATTTAATTAAATTTAAATGGATTAAATTATCCATTCAATGGACATGTGCAAGTATAAAGTGAAAAAGCAAAATCCAGAACAGTATGTATAGTAAACTATCATCTGTGTTTTTAATAAAAGGAAATATGTGAGTGTGCATGCAGTACCTCTGGAAGGGTGGGCAGGGAGGCGGGGGCTGGGGGCGGGCAATGGAAACGGCATCTTGGAAGAAACAATGCCCAGAAAGGGAAGGATGTGTATCTGGGGAATGATAATTTCTCTGAAATTTGGGGTGTAAGGTGGAGAGGCAAGGATGAAGTTAACAGATATCCACTTCTCTTTTCCCTTTAGACAAATAGCAGCATATGTTACACTCTGTGATATACCTTCCGTTTTTCCCTTAATCTATTTTGGATATCTTTCCTATCAAGGTATTTAGAGCAGCTTTTTGTTTATTAGGACTCCGTAGCAGTTTATTCTTTTCAATCTTTTGCTATTACAAATAATGCTGTAATAAATAACCTCTTACATGTGTCATTTCACACTTGGTGAGAATTCCTAAAAGTGGAATTACTGGATCAAAGAATAAGTGCTTTTGTAATTCTGAAAGGAATTGTCCTCTTCAGAGGTTGTACCAGTTTATACTCCCATCAGCTAGCTATGTATGTATGAGAGTCTCTTTTCCTGGATGCTTGCCAAATAGGAGTCTTATCAAACATTTTGATTTTTGCCAATCTAATAGTTAAAAAACAGCATCTCAATGTGGCTTTAACTTTATTATGAAGGTCAGTATTTTATGAGCCATTTATTTTTGTTTGCTGAAAGCATCTTGACCTAGAGCAAGATTTAATCTTTATAATCTTTCTGTGTCTCAGTTTCCTTATCTATAAATTGGGAATAAAAATAGTAGGGTTGTTGTATGATTAAGTGAAGTTTATGTACAGCACACAACACAGGGCCTGGCATGTAGCAAGCATTCAATAAATTATTAGGTGATGGCTGACAATCAGAGCAGCTGGTAGGACAGTACAGATTAAGACAAGACTGTGCTTAAGTTAAGAATGCGCTCATCTCCGTGTCTCCATTCACACGGAGCCTTCTTCATTTACCTGCCGTTCATCAGAGAAATGCCAAGTCAGAGCTTTCCTTGGTCTTGGAATAATAAAGAACCTTTTTCCATGGATCTCAATATCAGCAGAACTGGTGAGGGGATAGGCATAGCCTCATCTCTAATATTTATACTTAGCCAAATTGGTAAATTGGTTTAATATGAAATAAAACAAGATTAGTAAAACCCAGATGAACATGTCTTTATTCTGCCATGGTTCTCAACCCAAGCTCACATGGGTTGGAGCTGAGTCTCTACTTGTAAACTTAGGGATGCCAGCCAGCCATTCCACAAAGGGAAGAGGGCAGGGGCTTCTGAATGGAGGGGAAAAACAACATTGGAAATTTGGCTCCCCTGAACAAGACCACACCGTATTTCACAAGCTAGAAAAGAGATCTTTTTGTTTTTAGCACATCAAACTGGTTTCCCAGTAGGACAGCACAGGTCTGAAGGTATGTGTTGAATGAAGGTCTTTGGAGGTGGGCGCCCTGTCTTGTGGCAGCCCTCGTTCCTGGCACACAGGGGCTATAGCCAGGTGGATTTTGAATGATTTTTACCTGAAGCTGTTGAGTATTTTCTTAGACCTGTATAAAGCCCTGGCTCTCCCTTTCTTAGTGACTCCCATACTTTTTATAGTGCCCTCTTGCTGTTTTCTTGGGCTCTTTGCTTTTCTTCATTTGTGTCTCTTAGACTTAGCAAGCTAGTATCAGTCTTGCTTCTCTGAGATGAGGGGATCTTCTGCCCCTCCCTGAGGCCACTGAACTGGTTACAAGATGGAGATGTGGCAAAAGCAGGGCCCAGGTCAGAGTGGCTGAGTGGCAATGATGGTACTTGGGAGGAGATACTGAGGTTACTCCCAAACCTGCCCCTAACCCTTTCTTGCTCCACAGATTCTGAAGGACCATCCCAGTGCAGACATAGCCTCTGTCCCAGTTGTGGAATCCTCAGGATGATATGTGATCATGGCTGGAAAGTGTGAGGCCAGAGGACCTTGCTAGTTTGCAAAGTATGAGGGGGTGGGGTGAGGGCCATCCTTTGGTAAGCGTTCCATAGCAAGGTCAGCACAGGTGGTAGACTGGGCCTCATGGCCAGTGGCTGAAGCATTAAAGCATTTGGTCTTGCTTGAGGCAAGCAAGGCATGGCAGCATGGAGGCGGTGCCAGAAGCTCACGGCCAGAGCCTTAGCTGTGAGAGGTGAAAGGCGGGTAAGGCTGGCTGGGGGCTGGGCTGCAGTGCCTCCTGCCTGATGACATCATGGTGTCTTCCCAGCTAGGACAGCATCCCCAAGGCCCCTGCCTGGGGCTGGGGCCATTTCCACGTAGCTGCCTGCACACCTCACTGCTACTCCTTGGTGGCGCAGCGTGGAGGGCCGGCCTCGGCCACATAACCTGGGGAGCAGTGGCAGCGGTAGGAGCCCTCCGTGTTCTCGCAGTGACCGTGGGCGCAGAGTGCAGCAGGCCCATTCAAGTCATCACACTCATTCACATCTAAGAGGAGGGAAGGAGAGGAGAGTTGCAGGGAGCTCAAGTCCCCCTGGCCTGCCGCTTCTGCCCCTCTGGTAACCAAGCCCTGACCCCTGCCTTGCAGTGGAATTCTAGTTATGGCAGCCAGAGGCTGAAATTACTTCCCAAAACTAAGCAACTCAAGAACAGAAAACAGGTGGTAGTGAGCTCACACCATGCCCAGAATAGTGAGTGGACCGTGCTCTCTCTTGTTTCTGCTTTTCTTTTGTCTTAGGAATCTCCATGGAAAGAGCTTCCTAAACACAGCTTTAGACAAACCTTCCCTTGGAGCCTTCTCACCCCCTGGCTGATGCCAGGCAGCCCCACTAGGGGGCAGCACTGGATTTTCCAGCCATCATAAGTTCTGGAGTAAATGTGCGCCAGGCTGACCTCCACCTGATGCCATCAGGGCATTGCAGACTTACCCACGCAGGCCATGTGGGCCATATCCAGCTGGAAGCCCTCAAAGCAGTCGCACGTGTAGCCCTCCTGCACACGCACACAGCGGCCATTCTCACAGCCATTCAGGATGCCGCACTCCTCTGCCTGAAGCCCTTCGAAACCAGCTTGGTGCTCTGGTAGGAGGGAGTCAGAGAGAGAAGGAGGCCAACACCTTATACCCAGACTTGTCTCTCCAACCCTGGGACCCCACCCTCTGGGACAAAAGCGTTGCCCTGATGGACTCTTGGGGTGGGGGTGGGGGGTCATGAAATTCTCACATGCTAAAACAAAAGGCAATACCTTAAAAATATAAGTATGTGCTGTTTTAGGTGGGGAAGAAGTGCTGTGCTTCAAATGAAGCTTCCAGGAAGGTTGGGATTCACTGTTTCCACAATGTCAGGGCTCCTGAGCAGGGGGGTCTTTACACAGTTTTTGGTTCCATTATGTGTTTGGGGGGAAGGGGGCTTGCTCTATTTAAATCTTTACCTTGTTCTTTTTTGGGGGTGAGGGTTTGTCAGCAAAGGGGGCTTACCCTCACTCAACACAGCAAAACTTCTACCAGATCTGCCTAGTACTCATCTATCCCTAGCAGTCCCCAACCTCCTGAAAAAACTCCATCCTGCATCAAGTGTGGTCTTATCAGTCTGATCTGGTGGCCACACCTGTAGCGGGTACCATGTTCATTGCACAGGTGCTAGCCTGACTTCTTAGAATCCAAGTTCCAGGTGCTGAGTCTTGTCACCATTTACAGAACAAGCCATCGGAAGGGACCTTTAAGGTGGTTAGAACTCCTTAATTCGCATTTCACATCACAAGTTTGAATGCTGGATTTCCTTAAAGTAGGTTTTCTGCATGCTTTAAGTGGTGAGGAGGTTAACTTGTAAACCAAGTGAGCAAAACAGACCCAGAGTGTACCCAGTTTCTCTTGCTCTCTCAACTCCCATCTGGAAGTTTTTAGGGGCCAAGGTGGTATCTGTACCTCTTTGTTCTTCCTGTGCTAGTTCATCTTAGGGAGTCGTTAGGGTCTGACCCAGGCACTTGGAGTTGTCCCTGAGTGACATGATTAGCAGGTGGAGGAGATGGAAGTGAAACTGCCCACCTCATCCCCAATTTTGCAGCAACACAGACCTGGATGACTGGCCACATAGTGGGGCTGGGGTTCTGAAGGCTGCAAGGGAGACTCAAGGACAGGTGAGCGGTTCCCTGGGTGACTGGCTGTGTTGGCGTAGGGCAGCTCAGGGACGGTGTCCTCGGGGCCCAGGTAGTTGTAGAAAGGGGCCCCATCGGGGCCATAGAGGCTGTAGTGCAGGTCGTCAGGCCCGGGGCCATACTCATAGCCTGGCCGGAAGTGGACCCCAGCATCCCGTTCCGCCTCGATCCGGGCCACATTGCACAGCTGAGCATAGACCTCTGTCAGGGAGGAGAAGAGGAAGCTGGGCCCCCTTTCCTGGTAGCCAAAGCCTGGTTGGTCATTTCAGGGGCTCACTTCCCCCAGGGAGAGGGGGAACATGCTGGGACTAGCAGCCTCTGGGAGTTCCTGCAGTGCCCCCCACTTCTCTCTCTTTGTTCCCAAACAACAGGGTTGGAGACAGGGGCCACTCTGATTGCCCTACTCCTTTCTAAATCCCCATCCTCTGAAGTGTGGGCAGACACCTAGCTGGGGGCCCAGCCCAGCTCTGTGGGTGTCTCCCCTTTGTGTGCGCCAGGCACAGGCCGCCCTTCTCACCAGAGCTCCTGGGGGGGCACAGAGCACACTGCTGGCTCCAGGCCTCGCCATCCTGGCAGCAGCATTCTGTGTAGGTGGTGCGGCGTCCATGCAGGGGTTGGCTGCACACGTAATTGGTGACTTTTTTCCAGCAGATGTCCATGTGGATGTCATGGTCAGGGAGGTCCTCTGGTAGCACAGGGCACAGAGGGACGTAAGCCCCCAGCCCAGACCCCCTCTGCCTTCTGCTCTGCCAGCCTGGGCCCACTCACCTGCACTGGTGCTGTTCACACAGCGCTGCCAGCTAGGGTCCAGGAGGAGGGGGGGGCTGCAGAAGCAGTGGAAAGAGCCTTCCGTATTCACACACTCACCATTCTCACAGGCCATGTCCTGGCACTCATCGTGATCTGCGGTGGCAGGAAGAAGAGAGAAAAGTGGGGCAGCAGCACCAGGGCGGCTCATCCACTTTTGACCGTCATGGAGGGGAGGTTTTCCTGTAACTGATGGTGGAGGAGGTAGTACCCTCCATTCTTCCCCCACCCCCTTGGCCCAGCCTGGGAGACTCCTCCCCAGGGAGGCCTTTCAAACAGGTCCCCACGTGCATCCCTGACAGCTCCCCTTACCTGAGACCTGCCTGCAGCAGTGGGCATCTAACCCAGAAGGGAAACTTCCAGCAAGATTGTGACTGGAAGGCAGGGGTGGGAAAGCATTCAGCTGTGGGCCCAGGGATGGGAGGGGTGGTGTGTGTTCTCACCCTCACACTTCTTGCGGGAGGCATCGTAGTGGTACCCAGGATCACACAGGCAGATGTAGCCAGGCACCGTGTTGAGGCACCGGCCATTCAGGCAGAGATCCGGCCCGAACAGCACACACTCATCAGCATCTGTGGGAGGGCAGAGCCAATGGTAGGGGAGGCTGAGAACTGGGAACTCCAAAGCCATGACTCTGGGTTTGAGTCCTGACTCTGCCACTTGCTAGTTGGGTGATTTGGGGCAAGTTGCTTACATTTCCCTTCCCTCAGTTTCCTACCTACAAAATATGGATAACAATTCTTACCTCTTGTAGTTGTTATGAGGATTAGGTAGTTTTAATATATGTAAGGTGCTTAAAATAGTATGTATAGCACATAGCTACTTCTGTTTCTGTTATTTCCATTGAGGAGCCACCTGAACCACCCATGAGTGTGGGTTCCCCCAAGTTCCTGGGTTGGTAAATGGGGCCAGGGAGATAAGCAGATGCTTCTGGCCTTTGTACAGCAGTCCACCCCACCTGTCCCCTTGTCCACATGTGGCTGGGGGTGAGTGCTGTCAGTCAGAGCATCACAGTGTGTTCTTGGAGGTGCAGGCTCGGGAGAGCAGGATGTTTTAAGAAGAGCTCAGGTCAGAACTTCCCTAAAAATCTGCAGGGAGTCAGGCAGAAAGGATGAAGCAACCTGGGAGGCTGGAGCTGGGTGCAGACCTTTCTTAGGCCCCCTGGAGGACCAGGCTGGGGCCCGCTCAGGTGAAAGGAGTTGGGGGGAGGCGTGTACATGGAGGTTACCTGTGTATGTGGTCTGTCCAAACATCCAGGCTCCTTCCACAGGGATGTAGCCTTTTCCACTAGGGCAGATCTCGCTGAATTCCACTGTGCAGGGAGGCATCTGAGCTCAGAGAGTGAAGGGCTCTGTCCCTTTCCCCTCTCCCCTTCTTTCAGTGCCCCCTTGCAAGCTGACTTTGGGAGGGCCTGGGACCCCAGGGGGCCTTACCTGAGTCCTCAGACGGGCAGAGGTCACAGGTGTCTCCCCAGCCAGTGCCTTGGGTACAGCAGCACTCTGCCCGCGTGGTGTTCCGGCCCAGGAGGCCAGAGCAGGGTGGCTGCCCGTTCTGCCCAGAGTAGCACTCCCCATGGATGGGGCCAGGGGCCTGGTCCCCTGTTGGGGCCTCAGCAACACTCTGACCTGTATGTGGTTTTTGTCTGTTTATGGCCCTCTGAAGCATCCCAGCCCTTGAACTTAATCTTCAAATTTAACATTTATGTAGCAATTTACAGTGTCCCAAATTCTTTACCTATATCATCTCATTTGAGGCTTTATGAGGTAGATGTTATTATCATCTCCTTTCTCCAGGTGAAGAAATTGAAGCTTGGAGAAGCTAAGTCGCTTGGAACAGCCCCGTAGTTACTAAATGGTTTAGCAGGGATTTGACCCCAGTCCCTCTGATGCCAAAGCCCCTGCTTTTTCCAGCACACTACAATGCCCTTCTCCCCTATAGTGAGCCACCCCTGGCCCTTTTCTCCATTCTGCTGGTTTACAATGGACCCCAGCCCCTCCCACTTACTACCCTTCCCTGTTCTGGGTCCCCTCTCTCCTCTGACTGAGCTGACCTGGCCTTCCTTTCCCATGTCAGCGAAGGCCAGGGGAGTCCTAGTCCAGCCTGGGGTGAGAGGTGAACCCAGTGGCTGGGGTGGAGTGGAAGGAGGAGTCCAGCTCAGCTCAGCCGCAATCCTCCCTCACCTGGAGGTCTCCCCAGGGTCGGATGGATTCAGGGGCCCTTCAAGGCTCAATCTGAGCTCCCTGCGGCACCCTGAGTCACCCGGAGCCTCCTGAGGGGTTGTCACAGCCAGGCAGGCTTATGGACACTCCTTGGCCTGACGCCGCCGACCCCCCTCCCACCCCGGCTCAGGATCCTTGGCCCTGCAGGTTCCTTCCCAAGTGCGCCCGCCCACCCTGCCCCAGCCCCAGTCTCCCTCCCGCCTGCCTACCGGCCTCAAAGGTGAGGGCGAGGGTGAGGGTGAGGCTGCGAGGGCTGCGGGAGGCCCTGTAAGCCGCAGCGTGGTCCCGGACCATGACGGGTGGGGGGTCCTCACCTCCAGCCCCGCGCGGGCGGCAGCGCCCCTCCTGAGCGTCGTACTCCTCCAGGTCGCTGGCGCACAGGCACAGGAAGGAGCCCTCCACGTTCTCACAGAGCGCGGCCCCGCACACCGCCAGCAGGAGCTCACACTCGTTCACGTCTGCCGGGCGGGAGGACAGGCTCGTGGGCCGGGAAAGGCAGCCCCTGCCCCTGCCCCTCACTCCAGCCCAGCCAGGCGGGGCCTCAGCTCAGCCCCCCAAACACACAGGCTGGGCCTTGGGGGAAGAAGCAAAAGTGGGTACGAGTTAGCAGGAAGGAGGAGCGGAGGGTATAGGAAGGGTGAGAGAAGGTGGCAGAGAAAGGGGGCCACTGAAGAGGACAGAGAGGAAGGGCTATTCCCCCCGTACACATTCCCCAAAGGCTGTGCCTCTGGACCCTGAGGTCTCCAGGGCAGGGGGCGTCTTCATGAGCGCGCTCGCTCCCCCTGCTGGTAGCACGTGGCGATGCGCCCCCTGCCGGTCCCGCCGAGGCGCGGCTGCAGGGTGGGGGGGAAATCTCCCTCTTCCAGGAAGCCTTCCTTGCCCATCCTATGGGGACCCATTATGGAGCAACGTGACCACGAACATTTCAGGAGGGCCCCAGGCCTCTATCCAGGACGGCCAAGATCTGCAGAAATGGAAGGGCCCAAGGGCCTTCCCCTCCCTGGCTGAGAGTCTGGGGAGCTCACTGGCGTCTCACCAACACAGTCCCAGCCCGAGGGTGAGGTCTCGAAGCCCTGGTCACAGAGGCAGCGGAAGGAGCCGTCGGTGTTGTCACAGTAGCCGTGGCTCCCACACACAGTGTCGTTGGCACACTCGTCTATGTCTGTGGACAGTGGAGACTAGAGTGTGGTGGAGTCTAAAGTATAGAGCCTTCTCTCCCTCTCCCTCTCCCTCTCTCTCTTTCTCTCTCCCTCTCTCCCCCTTTCTCTCTCTCTCTTTCTGACTCTCTCTCTTTTCTGGGAATACTTATTTATTTATCTGGTCTATTAACACCAAGATTTGCACACACATGCAACAAGACAAAACAAAAACAAAAACAACCCCTAAATACAGGATAAGAAAACTTGAACACTAATATTCCTCTTTAATTTTTTTGTAAGCTCTGCAATATGGAAAGTATACAAACTTCAAACAGCTGCAAAAATGGTGTCCTTGGGAGAAAATAGAGTTTCCATATCAATACAAGAAAAAGAAGGATACTCAGCCCTCCGACACCCCCTTCCCGCTCACCAATGCAGTCCCCAGTCGGGGTCATGTGGAAGCCAGGCTGGCAGCGCAGCACACAGCGGTAGGAGCCAGGGCTGTTCTCACACCTCCAGGCCCCGCACACCGAGGTTCCGTGGTCCTCACACTCATCCACGTCTGTCCCCGGAGCCATGAGAGGGGCAGAGATGGGAGAAGGGGTGGCAGGTCACCCTTGATGGGGTCCAAATTATTGGCCTCATCTCACCCCAGCACGTCAAGTTCAGGATCATTTCCCCTGACCCAGCAGGCTAGCGTGTCTTGGAAGAGTGCTCTGTGCTCTTTAGGAAAGTGCTGAGCTCCTAGCCTTCTGGGACACTCCTTTTCCTCCACCACACTCTCCCCACCTGCAGACAATACAAACCTTCCCAGTAGTGTATTACAGAGAATTGTTTTCCTGTCTTGTTCAATTTCTTGATGTTCTGTAACTTTCTTATTTGTCCTAGCAAAAGACCTTGAACCTAGCAGGTGTTCAATAAATGTCCATTGAATCAATTTGGCATTTAAAGCTAGACTTGTGTGTTCTGTCAGCACAAGGATTATGACTGTCTTCGGTTTGTGGTGCTCAGACAGTCCCTGAGGCAGCAGAGTCCCAATCAATGGATTAGCCTTCGGATGATCACTCTGTGGAAAGTGCCTACTGCCTGGGAAGCTGCAGTTCCTGGCCCCAAGGAAAGAAGGCCCAGGCAGTGGTGGAGGTGGGCAGGCGTGGGGCAGCCCCCTGGCCACTTCCCCCGGAGCTCTTACCCACACACGCCCCGCCGTCTGGGGAGGGCTGGAAGCCAGTCTCGCACAGACAGTTGAAGGAGCCCTCAGTGTTGATGCAGTGCCCTCCCAAACACGGGTCTGTGGCTGCACACTCGTCCACATCTAGGAGAGAAGGCTGTCAGCAGACCCGGCCGTGGGGCCTTCCCCTGTTAGGGCTCTGTGAGCTTCCAGAGGAGGGCCAGGAAGGGGCTCAGGACAGGAAAGGGCTGGAGGATGAACGGGAGGGCCCAGAGCTGGCAGCCACAGTCCCGTTTGCAGGGAGGGACACTGGAATAGGGCTCTGTCAAGGGGAGACAGGGGACACTCAAGAGTTCGGAGAGGGCACAAACAGTGGCCTGGTGAAGGGCTCTGAGTCCCTCCCTGAGGCTCTTTCTCTCATTTGTCCCAGCTTCCCACCCCTGGGTGGGGCCCTGAGCATTTTATTTCCCTACAGGTATTAAAATGGACTCTGTTCTGACAGTCTCTAGCACCCCCTGCTGCTGGCTGGTGGGCATGGCCATGTCAGCTTCTCACCCTGGCAGCTGGTGCCCCCCTCTGCACTGGCAAAGCCGGGTGCGCAGAGACAGAAGAAGGACCCATGGCTGTTGAGGCACTCGCCATGGGGTGCGCAGTACTGTTCCCCAATGCACTCGTCCACGTCTGTAGGGAGAAGGTGGGCAATGGGTGTCTCCTGGGGATGTCCCCCCTGCCCCCTGTCTGGTGGGGAGGCTGGGCCACTCACCCTCACACACGGTGCCATTGACCAACTGGAATCCCTGGGGGCAGATGCACTGGTAGGAGCCGGCCAGGTTCCTGCACTCGCCTCCCAGGCAGCTGCTCTGGGGGTCTTCACATTCATCCACGTCTGCAGGGCCACACAGGGAGAGGAAGGCCACCGATGGTAGCAGCTCCCAGAGCAGGAACCAAGGTGGGGGAGGTCTCCAGAGGACCCCTCACCTGCCCAAGGCGACTGGATCCTTATAAACAGTGCAGCTGGGAGAAGCTTGTGGGGGAGCCTTGGGGAGTGGGTGCTGGGATGACTCTGCAGCTCTCCCCCCGTCTGCCCCAGCCCCAGCAGGTGCCCCTTGCCTCTGGCCTGGCTTCTGCAGCTGCCCACACTTTGCCCACCTTGGGGACACTTTGTCTTTCCCAGCAACCCTGGCCTGGAGTGGTCAGACCCCCCTGTACTTACCAGGGCTAAGATGGCTTAGATTTCACCCAGAAACAATACGAAACAAATGAGAAATAAACCGAGAAGGTAACAGAACCTAGATTCTTCAAGTTGGGCTGTGGATCGCACGGTACAGGCGACTGTTTGAAAATACAGTCCTGGCACCCACCCTCACTAGGACTATTGGGGAGGTTGTTAGAAATCAGATTCCCAGGCCTCCGAGTCAAATCTAGTAGGCCTGGGGTAAGGCCCCAGAAGCTGCCTGATTAACAAATTCCCAGAGATGTTTCTGTACTCTGAAGTTCAGGAACCAGTGGCTCACAGGCCCACCAGGCCCAGATCTGCAGGGTAGAGTGATGTGCCAGTTTGAATGTATTATGTCCCCCCAAATGCCATTATCTTTGATGTAATCTTGTGTGGGCAAACCTATCAGTGTTAATTAGATTATAATTCTTTGAGTGTTTCCATGGAGATGCGCCCCACCCAACTGTGGGTGATGACTCTGATTGGATAATTTCCATGGAGGTGTTGGCCCACTCATTCAGTGTGGGTCTGAATGAAATAACTGGAGTATTATACAAGACAGACAGAAGGAGCAAGCTGCTACAGCCAAGAGGGACACTTTGAAGAAAGCACAGGAGCTACAGATCAGAGACATTTTGAAGATGGGCCTTTGAAAGTAGACTCCTCCTCCAGAGAAGCTAATAGAGGACGAATACCCCAAGTGCAACTAAGAGTGACATTTTTGAGGAACTGCAGCTTAGAGAGGAACATCCTGGGAGAAAGCCATTTTGAAACTAGAACTCCAGAGCAGATGCCAGCCACGTGCCTTCCCAGCTAACAGAGGTTTTCCAAACACCATTGACTATCCTCCAGTGAAGGTACCCGATTGCTGGTGTGTTACCTTGGACACTTTATGGCCTTAAGACTGTAACTGTGTAACCAAATAAACCCCCTTTTATAAAAGCCAATCCATCTGTGGTGTTTTGCATTCCGGCAGCATTAGCAAACTAGAACAGGTGAGAATAGGTGTCCCCAGCTAGCCCACGGTCCTAGGGGAATGGAAGCTCCCCTGGCCTGGAAACAGCCCCTGCTGTGCTCTGCCCCTCCCTTCTCGAAGGCTGACGGGTTAGTCTCCTGCGTCCCCACCTGAGCTCTCCTCCCCCACTAGAGGTCACTTACCTTCACAGGTGTGGCCTCGTGGGCTGGGCCGGAAGCCCTCCTCGCAGTCCTTGCAGGAGAAGGAGCCGACAGTGTTGGTGCACACGCCCGAGGGGCAGACTCCGGGAAAGGCACACTCATCTAAGTCTGGGTGGTCAGACAGCCGGTCACCCAGGGGGCTGGGAGGGCTCCCTCCACCCAACGCAGGACCCTCCCATGCCTCTCGCCTCCCTCTCTGAGCTCGGAGGGCACCCTCCGGGATCCGGGGGAGGAGCAGGCCCTGCCTGTGGGCCTTCTAAAAGGCAACCCCAGCACCCTCCCGGGATGCTCCAGGGGCAGCGTTTACCCTCAGTTTCCCTTTATCTCTGTGACTCCCTTTTCCTCCCTGTGAACCTGGGAATTCTAACAATGGCAGCTCTCCTTGGGGCCAGGTCCATTTGGAGGGTCCTTTAGCCCAACCTAGAGACCCTCAGCATCAGGGATGGCCCTTCCTCTGGGGGGCTTTAATCTGGGACCAGCCCAAAGCTGGGGATACACGGAATGTTCTTTGCGAGATACGAAGGCCTGTGTTCTCGACCCCCTCACCCACTGCTCCCAGAACTACCTTCACATGCAGTGCCGTCTTCATTCACCCAGTACCCGCTGTCGCAGGCCGAGCAGGTGAAGGAGCCCTCGATATTGACACAGAGGCCGGCAGGGCACGAGGCCCGGCTGGCACACTCATCGACATCTGAAACGGACCATCAGGTTCTGAGTGCGGCTCTTTCAGCACAGCCAGACTGACAGGGAGCAGGTCTCAGGAGGGATGTGTTCAGTCAGTATGGGCAGGGATGCAGGACTTGGTGCCGACTGGGTATGTGTGTACACAGGAGAAGGGGCCATGGGCTGGACTTGGCTCACTCTGTGCAGGGAAGGGAGCTTCAGCCTCTTTGTACCTTGGCAGCCCTTCTCGTCTGAGGTGACCTCGTAGCCCTGTCCACAGGAGCAGCTAAAGGAGCCATCCAGGTTGATGCACCTTCCATGGGCACAGACCCCTGAGGTCAGACACTCGTTCACATCTGTGGGCGAGAAGTTCAAGAAGGCGGACTGGCCTTCTCTCCATCCCACAGCCCCCATGGGTGGGCTTCGAGAGTCTCAGTTGTGAGGCCAGGGAACTAGCCTTGAGAGGAGCTGTGGGCTGCTCTGGGGAGGCCGTGAGGTCATGATCCCTCATTCCTGCTCCCACCCTTCCCCCCTGTGCTCACTTTGGCCCTATCTAGGGCTGCACATAGCCTAGGAGAGGTGGCCCCCAACGCTGGAGCTGCTCTGGCCTATCTGAGGACACCCAGGGTGAGGTGTCCTAGACCCCTGGCTCACCTTACAGAGGGTCTGAACCTCTCTGGCCTTCTACCTGCTCACTGAACTGATATGAGCCCAGGTTTCCAGTCCATGAGCAGCTTCAACAGGTGGACAGGCAGTGGGGAGGGGGATCAGGCTGTGCCTGGGTGGCCGAGAGGCAGTCTCGAGGGCCTGGGAACAGTCTGCCCTCTCCAGGGCCTCAAAGCATCCATTCAAAACTCAGTTCCTTCCAGCATTCTGAACCCTGGGCCTCTCTTCCTGCGGGGGCCGAGGGGAAAAAACACCCCTCCTACCACTGACACGCAGGCCACTCGGAAGGGAGAAGAGTGAGCACTGTTCAGGCAGGCACTGCTGTTCAGATGCAAGAGAACCAAAGAACCCCCTGGGAGCCGCAGAAAAGCCTGGCTGTCCTAGGGGAAGAGTCAGCCTCTGCCTAAGATGCCCGGGACCCCATCTTGCCCAGCAAGATCCAGCCACAGAAGCTTCTGGGGTTTGGGGCTTGGAGCTCCTGGATGGACATGGCCAAGGAGCAGAAGAGGCCCCCGCCCCACCTGATTCAGAGGGCGGGGCACCAGTAACTGAAGCACATACCCATCATGGCCAGCAGTCATCTGGGAGCCCAGCTGGATCACAGAAGACAATAGCCTCCAAGCTGCCTCCCTCTGCCCACCCCTCTTCCGTCCCGTGTGTGGGCTCCACTGGGGGTCTCAAGGCCGAACAGCCCTCTGAGAGCCCTGGCAAGCGGCTCTCACCTACGCAGCTCCCGCTCTGGCCCCTGTAGCCCTCCTCACAGGCCAGGCAAGTGTAGGAGCCAGGGGAGTTAACGCATCTCCCATCAGGGCAGGTGCCAGGATGATGGCATTCGTTGATATCTGCAAAATAACAGCCCCTCCGTTGGTCATATCCGGGAACTGCATATCCTTCACCCTGCCTTTGGTTGGAAAGAGGGATGTCAATTTCTCCACAGACTGAAACTAGGAAAGACTGAGAGTTGTCCTGTTCCCAAGCCCTGGACATCAACTCCACCTCCCACCCACTGTCCTGGACAAAAGAGAGAGCTGGAAGAACTTTAAGATTAGAAAGGAAGACTCCCTGGTTGGGTGCACTAGGCTGTAGTTACCATGAGCTCTGGGAGGATCAGAGAGCTGGACTCTGGGATGGGCCCTCATATCTCCATTAGTGAACTCCTGTTCCTTTACAGTGATGATTATTAGTGGGATTGGACATGCTTGGCCCAGTTGTGAAAGCAGAATGGGCTTCCCTGCACCAGGAAATGAAGACCAAGGATGAGTCTGCATCTTGGATACGGCCAAGACTGGCCCTGAGGCTGAGTACAGACTTAGGGCGGAGGCTGGCAAGCCTCCTCTGCTGGAGAGCTGTCAGACCTTTCTTTAGCCAAGAACACAGTCGGACTCATGTCCTACTCTGGTGAGACCCTGGAAAGTCAGCCAGAAAGGCTGAGCCTGAGCACCAACTGGAAAGACAGGGGAAGATGAGGGAGAGGAGCAGCCAGTCTTGGGAGAGTAAGAAGAAGGAGGAGGAGGGAAATCTTATCCCTAGAAGCTACAGGGCAGGGTTCTTCCTGACAAGACCTGGCATACCGGGGAGTCCATCATGAGCAAACACCCCAAGGCACCAAGCGCACTGGGTCTGAGTTAGGGATGTCATATCCCAGGGACTGACCTTTAGGCCAGAATTGCAGAAGGGCTTTACATTCCTCCAGCCCAACACCAATAGTAGCTCCTGGTTGCTATTCATGACCAGTAGATTGGCTGAGCTCCAGGTAGAAGGAGGACTTATTCTTCCTAAACAGGTAATTCTTCTCCTGGAGGAAGTCCACTAGCTTGTACAGACTAAGAGCCCCTTCTGCCTGGGAGGAAGACCTTCTCAGCCCCCATGGATGAAAAGAGAAGGACACACTTCTGCAATGCAGGAGACAGGGCTAATGGTCAGATCACAGGTTTTCTGCAAAGGGACAGAACCCAGCAGCTGTCATTGCAGAAGGGCAAAGACCCTAAAGTGGAGGATGAAAATGAGTCCCCCTAAGGTTGTTTGGTTTGCAGATAGAAGTCAGGACTCGGGTCCTCTTAAGCCCAAAGCTTCTCCCTGGTGAGGGTGGCTCTTGCCAACCTCCCAGTATGCAAAGAGGGTCTAGAATAGGAACATACCCATGGGGCAGGTAGTCATTCGGAGAGTTCTGCTAGGAGACACCCAGAACTCTCCATGACAGATGGAGGCAATACTAGGGACACTGAGATAAGGATCATCTCTGGAAAGAAGGCAGCCAAGAGCCCCACAATGGGCTGTGGTGATACCAGACAAAACTACTCTAAGTTTTCTATAAAGGCAGAGATGGGCAGAGATGGAGAGATTAAGACAGAGGTGGAGAGAATGAAGGACCTAGAATATCAACTTTGGCCACCCAGGAGGGAGCAGCCAGCACCAGGCCTGGTGGGCCTCGGCTGAGGGCTGGGAGGAGGATAGGCAGAGCCATTGGGAAAGACATGCATTCCCAACGCTAATCCCTGCTTCAGGAATGCAAGGCCTCAGACAAAAGAGAAAGATTGAGGACAGGATCCTCCTCTGAACCCATCCAGAGAAGAAAGGAAGCCTTTGAACTTCTTCCCCAGGAATTGGGCAACATAGGAAGATTAGGTCTATCAGGGCCAAGAACCTGAAGTCTGTCTTGCCCCAGCACAGCTTCTGGAGGCAGTCATGAAGGGTCTTATGCTGGGCATTTAGGAGACATGTGGTACTCACTAATGCTGTTTACTAAATATTTCCATCTTCTGACTTTATGGGCTTTTACTTCCTGGCTCCCTGTGGTTGGGTGGGGCCACCGGACTAACACTGGCCAATGGACCAAAGCATTTAATTGTGTGTAACTTTCCAGGGTGCTCTTTTTTTCTTCCATGGAGACTGCAAATGGAGACATTCGAGATGCTGGCTGCTCCTTTAGCCTGGTTCTAGAGTGAGGAAACGTGCCCCCCAACTGATCCCTGGTGGACAAGAAGCATGTGTGAGATTTAAACCTTGGCTGTTCTAAGTCACTCAAGCTGGGGGTTACTTGTTAATGTGGCACACCCTAGCCCATCTGGGCACACCACTGCTGGCTTCCTCCACAGACCAGAGCCTCGGCCAGTGAGTATGAAATGTGAGAGATTCTGTCAGCAAGTGGGAGAGGGACGGCAGAAGATCAGAGTAACCCGTTGGTCCCCACTGGGGCCAGAGAAGAGCTCTCCTGACTGGGAGTAGAGATAACTGAGCCATTAACCAAGCCAATCAAAAGCAGCCAGATAAAGTTTCTGGATTAAGTCGAGTGGGTCACCAGATAACCTGAGGCGGTTCCACCAGCCTCTTGGTGCTCAGATTGGGGGCAGTGATTGGGTGCAGATTTTTCTGCCTCGCCTGGGTTTGAATTTTTTTTTACATTATGATATATTCTGGTAAGTTAGAGTACTCTGGTTCACTGGGCATGGGAACTAGCTGTCTTTTTATTGCATGCAGCTGGAGCTCAACAGATGTTTGCTGACCAAAGAAGAGGACCGGGTGCCTAAAACTTCCCCCATTGCCCTCTTGGTATGAGGCTGCTGAAGAGGCCCCAGAAGACCTATGGGAACAGTCACCCCAGGGACCAACTTGCCTGATCTGCTGTGTGTGCTCTGTGAAGATCCTGGAGTTTCTCTAACTATGGCATCAGCCTTTACATGAGGAAACTTCAGGGCCCCCACCTCTGATTCTTGAGAGAGTACTTTGAGGGAGGGTGCTCAAACTGGGGCCAGAAGCTCAGGTGACCCTGACTGCAGTGGAATGTGGGGGACAGTAAAGGCCCTGACAGCCTGCAGGGAAAACCAGCTCCTGTCCCTGGGAACCTGGGATCTTGGTACAATGGCAATGCCACTGAGACTGCTGGGTGGGCCGTTCTCCAGGCTGCTCAGTCCTTTAACCCAACTTTGGGTTTTAAGTGCAGAGAGTGGTTTCTTAGTTGGAGAAGGAAGAAAGTGGGAGAGGAAATTGACTGGGTTCCCAGGGTGATGGGCCAGGTCTGTGGTTTCGGATGGAAACCTGGAGAAGTGTATGGGCTATATCATTCTTTCTTTCAACAGACTCAGAGTGTCTTCCCTGGGCCAGGAACTCAGCCTGACCTCTCAGCCGAAGCATGTGTCTAGACCTTTCCTCTGGAAGGAAACAGAACCATCCAGAGGACTGGATTGGGGTGTGGGGGGAGTGTAAATATGAAAAAGAATGGGGCCCTCAGATAGCAAAACCACCCACTATTTACTTAAGGTGTGTATGTGCTGGAGATCCATGCCAAGCACTTTGCATCTATTAGGTTACTTGGTCCTCACGAGCAACTCTGGGATGGACGCTATGTTTCCCAGCTTCAGGTGTGGAGATGAGAGTCAAACTGAGGTCTGTCTCCACCAGAGCCTGTGCCCTTAACACAGACTGGTTAGCTCGTACTTCAGGAGCCAGACATTTCCAACATTCTGGTATTCTGTATTTTCTTGGTTCATTTCTTTTAGTTTGCCTTTTCCTTTCTTCTTAGTACATTCTAACATCAAGTTCATGAGTTTGCTGTGATGCTAAAATGAGGTAATTTAGCAAGTACCTGGTACATATCAGGCATCCATCAAACTACTTCCCTTCGCTCTCCATTTTCTGGGAAAAATGTCAGGCTGTCTCATCTCCATCTTGCTAATGCAAACAAGGGGAATGAGTTCTGGCTTTGGTCATGATGGTGGTTTGAAGCTGTATGTACCCCAGAAAAACATGTTCTTAAATTTAATCCATTCCTGTGGGTGTGAAATCATTGTAAGTAGGACCTTTTGATGAGGCTACTTCAGTTAAGGTTTGATCCACCTCATTCAGGATGGGTCCTAATCCTCTTACTGGAGTCCTTTATAAAGAGAATGAATACGGAGAGAGAGAGAGAGGAGAAAGCCAAGGAAGCAGGAAGCTGAAAGCAATGAAACCCAGATGAGAAGGGAGAGACCAGTAGAGCCTCCATGTGCCTGGCTGTGTGGCAGAGAAGCCAAGGATTGCCAGCAGTCAGTCTTCAGGAAGAAAGCATTGCCTTGATGATGCCTTGATTTGGACATTTTCTTGGCCTCAAAACTGTAAGCTAATAAATTCCCATTGTTCAAGCTGAACCATTTTGTGGCATTTGCTTTAAGCAGCCAATGAAACTGAAACAGTCATGCTTAGGCCTGAGTGTTAAAGGGGGAGCACCAACAGGGAGGCACTGAGAGGACCCTAGTATAGGGTGAGATGCTGGGGAGGTGCAGACAGAGAGTTGGCTGTCTTGCACCCCCATCTCTCTCCTTTGCAAAGACCTTTGAGAGTCTGGACTTCCCGCTCTAAAACCAGGCAAAGTCTGGCTGGGGGAAATCTGGAAGCTGGGATGAGTCTGGTCTAAGCTCAGACTCAGGGCAGGTTTCATTCCAGAGAAAGCCTTGACTTATCCTCACTTATTCCTGTCTTGAGAGCACATGGCTTAGGTCTCTTCCATTTGACACCTCAGCCTGGCAGGTAGGGAAGAGCTGCCAGGAAGATTTCAGGGCTGGGATGACAGTGGCAAGCTCAAGCCAGTCTGAGAGGAGCCCAGTGCTTGGCAACATGGTAGCCACCTTTTTGCTGGGTCAGGAAAGGGGGGTGGGGAGGATCTGGGCTCTCATTCATTCATTCATTCATTCATTCAACAAGTATTTAGATCCATCCATGCATGGGTTGTCTAAGGATATGATTCAGCTGAAGGAGCTCAGTCTAACAAGCTTTAGTAAGAAGGCCAAGGCTGAGGTCCTAGGTGACTCCCAGACAGACAGAACTTCTCCCTCTGCCGCACGAGGACAGTGGAATTTTTTAAGACAAGGGGACAGAGGTATCCTAGGGTAGACCAGGGCCAAGAGGAAGATATGGCAGGGCCTCCTGTAGTTGAAGTTATTTGTACTCTCCTGCTGCAGGGGGCACGCAGGATGCTGAAATATCATTGAGAGGACGGGAAGGCTCAAGAATTCCCACACACATCTCTGCCATGGGGTGGGGTCAGCATCAAGGGGCCCAGTTGAGAACAAGCCAGAAGGGGAGTTAGTAGTGGGAGTGAGTTGGGAGGGACCAGGAGATGGGGGCAGGGCAGGGGGCTGGTGGGCTGCCCTCCTTTATTGCCCTTCCGTACCTTGGCAGTGCCCCTTCCTGACCATGATGTAGCCCTCGTCACATGTGCAGTCGTATGAACCCTCAGTGTTGGTGCACCGCCCCCCTGTGCACACCTCTGGCTGCTCACACTCGTCTATATCTGTGAACATACAGAAAAGTCCAGAGTTGGGGCCAGGCCTGGAGGGGGTCCTGGGGCATCCCTTCCAGAGGTCAAGGCCCAGGATGTGGGGTGAGGCCCAGGTGGGGAAGGCATCTGTGCTGCAGTCATGACTGGCAGGAGGAGCTCCTAGGCCAGGGCTGACACCCATTCAGCTCAGGCCCCTGCTAACCCCCTGAGCGCCTTCCTCCCAGGGAGGGCTGCTCTTTGGGGCTCATCTGGCCCTCAGAGCCTTGGGTGAGTGGCAGGCCATGTGGCATGACTCGAGAAGACCAACAACATCTCCACCTTTCCCCCTGGCCCCAATGCATATTTTATGACCTTACACATAAACAAAGACTAGCATTGACAAAACAAAACAAAACAAAA